>VXBB01009374.1:72328-105205 GCA_013399915.1 Illadopsis cleaveri
AAAGGAAAAAAAAAGAAAAGAAAGAAAAAAAAAAGAGGATGCACTTACCCCTGTTTTTTTATCTACTTAAAGCAGTGATTCTGTACACTCTTTGTCTTTATTTATCCCTACTATCTCAACATGGAAATTTTTAAATGAGTAATACTTTGAAAACAGTGGCTCAGAAAAAACTGATTTCCTCTATGAATCTGTATTATGACAACCCAAATTTGCAGACAGATTTCTATCTGTGTACATGCTGCAACACACTGATTTCATCTAAGAACTTGAACAAATCTTCTGGTGTGATCTTTTTAAGAAAATAATTAATATAATAACTTGTCTCTAACATTAACTTTCAGTCAAGAGTAGTTGCTTGGACTAATTTCTGTAACCTACAAAGCCATACTTTTATCAAATATTAACAACTTTTCCCTTACTTTCCTTTTCTTTTCGAATGTCTGTGCTAGAAACCAACAAAAACATCTTTAATAAATATATACATCATTAAAAAGAAATTGAGAAAGTTTTTACTACTTGAACTTGGAATTAAAGCTCAAAATCAATTTTAGTTACAGTATTTCTGGGACCTTTTTTTCCATTTGTTTGTTTTGTTTAGATGCGTCCCTAATGTAGACTTTAAATAATTAAAAAAAAAAAAAAAAAAAAAGGAAAGGAAAAAAAAAGGAAATTATTTTAGCCTGGTCGATCTTTTCATAATATGTATTGATAAAGGAATATTACCATTATTCATGTTCTGGTAAGACTCACTGATTTTTAAGATTGAGTAACCATGGAAACACAACTGGGTAACATAAGGAAGAAAGTGCAGGGGTAAATTTACAGTTAGTCTTTTAAGCAAAAGTTATTTCTGTTTTTACAGTATAATTGAGCTCAAGTTTTTATCTAATCTCTTACCAGTTTGTGTGTGCAAGTATATTATATTTATGCTTATGCAAACACATACTAGACATATTTAATCAAAATAAAATAAATAATTTACTTTTTAACATAATTTCTAGTGTTTTGGGTGGATTTTTTTTTTTTTAATTCAGTAAATTCTAGCCAGAAAGCTCACTAGCTTCTCCCCTTCATTTTTGTTTCATGGATTATTTTTTCCTAAATGAGAGTTTGAGTAGTCTTCCTGAGTTGTAAGTTAATTTTAAAAGGCAAATTTCTAAAGCATTGTGGTAGAATACTTCAGTAGTCAAGGCATTATGAAGATCACAGATGGATTATTGGACGGAAGTGTAATAAAAATGTTACAAATGTAAGGTAAAGTCAGTTTCTTGTTACTGTATAAAGCATATGTTGTTTTTAATGTGATAAATCACAGAACTCCTAGGGATTTGCGTAGTATTTGGCACACATTCTGGTGTCTTTTATATTGCTTGTGAACGTGGACTAAAAATATGTATTTGCTTTATTAGAAAATACTCCCCAGGCATTTCTGGACTGTGCTTTCATATAATGACCTGCTGGGTAATATTTTCTCTTCTGCATATCACTGTGAACTTCAACCTGCTATTTTTCCTTAACATTTCTAATCTACATGAGGATATGTGTCTTTGTATGATGGAAAATGTGCTGAGTTCTGTAGTGTTAATAGCAGCAGTTTTTAAAATTATGCTTGCTTTCTCTAGATGTCTAAAAACCTTCAGATATTTTAAGCAAAAAGGTCAAGGAGATTTTAAGCTTTTTTACTTTAAACTTTTGAAATTTGTAGTTTGTGATTTTCTTTGGAATGAGAGTATTTATCTTTCTGACGAAAATGAGCATTTCTTGGGAATGAAGTCTGTTTTCCTGAATCTTTTTTTTTTGCCCACATTTCCTGCACTCATTTTCTGCTATCACATACAGGAAGTTGAATAGGAAGCTAAGTCCCAAAATGTATTCTCTTTGTTCTGATGCAACCTCTAAAATGCATCAGATGTCAAGCTATGTCCACTGTGAGCAATTCATGAAGAAATTGCCCCAACATTTTGATCACAGTCAGGCTTTTATTATGAAAGTAACTGGCATAGAAAGACACCTTTAGAAGTGTGAAAACAAGCAACACAATAAAGTAAAAAATTATGAAATTTAGCACAGCACTGGCACAGTAGAGCTGCTGTCCCTGGCAGTGACTGCAGCCTTCCACAATAGTCTGTGACTGCCAGGAAAGCCCCACTCACTATGGGGAAGTAATTTTTGTTGGTTACTGTTCATTTTAATATCAATGAAGAGTTCAAGCTAGAATCCCATCTGTGAAAAACTCTGAACTTTGGTAGTTTTTGTGTGTTCATGAAATGGTCATGTAAAACTGCTTTATTTTTAAGATTTATGTAAAGGTACAAGTTACCTTGTCTGGCTTCATAAGTTTTTTTCTGTGTATTCTGAATCGATGTTGGAGACAGAGCTTTGCAATCAAAAGAATATATTTAGTACTTCAATGAAGAAAATAAAAAGATAAAAATAGCGTTAAGTGAACATGGAAATCATTTGTGCTGTAGAAGGTGAAATTGCTTTTTCCTTCCCTGGGGTTTGTATGGTAGAGAAGACGCCTCATTTTCAGTGGAATTTTCAGTGTGTGGTTTGGCAATACAAAAGCACAAGTACTGTCTTTGTTTCCCATCATTTTCCTAGTAGAGTTCATACACTGAAACTTACTTACAGTTGCATCTTGCTGAAGGATGAATTCAAGTCCATCAGATGTCTCATATTCTTGCAGATTCTGAAGTTCTGCAACCCAGAGTCAACAAACTCAGTAGCATTTTGTCTGTCACCTACAAGCTGACTCATGTGCTTTTTAGTATACAGGGGAGGCATATATATGGATAAAGTCTAGATTCAGCCTGCTGGCTTAAAACAAGTAAATTTCCTCCTTTGGACTTGGTAGTTAGCATGGACCAAATTATCTGTTGCCTGCCACGTCTCATGGTCACTTCAAGCTATGTGAGAAGGTGTGGAATGCTACACGATTTAAAGTCCTTTCATCCCTGGCATGCTTATATGACAAAACTATGAATCTGTGGAGTCTCAAGCAATTGATATTTGTGATATCATCCTTTCAATGTTGCAGGAATTCCAAAGTTAATATTGATAAGTGTCAAGCCCTTGAAGGAGCTAGAACCCTTCTTGTTTTATTTTAGTCTTCTAATGAGCTTGAAGAGGTGAGGACCAAAAAAGTGCTCATTACCAACAGCCTTAAAATCTTTATAAAGATGGCTGTAGAAAAAAGCCACCCTAGTGTCTTTTCTCTGGTCCTGTGCTCACCCTTTCAGGCTCCTTTTGGGTTTCCATGTTGATGGTTTATGGCTTCTCCTAGCCCACAGTAAGTACCGCTGTACAATCACTGTCATGAGGTTTTTGCCAAGCGGGCTGTGATGTTCATGATGGGAATCCCCACCTCTTCGGTTCTGGGCTCTGTTTGGGTTTATTTTCATGTGTTTCCTTGCCCAGGTTGCTGCCTTCTGGCAGCTTTTAGCTCAGGGCACAAATTGGGGGTCTTTACTAGGAGTGACAGAAATTGTTGTTACTGGGCTACTCTTTATTTTAGAAGTGGTTTTGTGTAGCATCAACCACATCAATTTCTGTGAGGATAAATCTACATCTTCAAGCAAAACATCTGTCCCAATGCTTCAGAGAGTCAGGTTTATATTTCCAAGACATCTTGGATTATTTGTTCCAGGTGTCATGGTCTGTTTTACCATTCCCTCCAAATGAGCTCTTTACACTGGAAATAGCTGAGTAGTTTTAATTTATGGCAGCAGTTTATTTTCTGCTGAACCTGAGTATATGAGCTACCTGTAAGCACTCTTTGCAGCCTAAGAAACGTGAAATAGAAGATGGAAACTGCAAGGAACACTGAAATCCTTCTGAAAAGTTCATGGCAAGCGAGAGCAGTAATGCGTGGGTTGCTGACAGGACATGGATTTAGGTATGAGAAAGGGAGGAACTGAGGTGAGTGATACAGGTACAAGATGAAAGAGGGTGGATAGCAATTCAGTGTTGCTGAAGCAATGAAGGGAATGAGTACTTGGGGATGGCTGAGGTGCAGACTGTTGTTACTGAATCAGGATTTGATGTGTGTGTGTGCGTGTAGGGAATTTGCAATAGTGCTGACAAGCTGAAGTTCTCATGCTGTTTTGAGATGTGTAGAACTGGAAAGAGCTCTAAATAAAAGCAGTAGCTTCAGATGCAGCAGAGCATGGCCTGCCTGTCTCTTCATGCCATGTGAACTTCCATCTTTATCTAAGATCCACTGGTTTTTCTTTATTGCTTAATCATATGGTAGCTCTAATTAATAGCCCTAATACAAGATGGCAGAGTCAGGTCAGCAATGGGAGATGAGTGACATTTCTCTGAACTTAATGGTGAACAGTGGGTCAGTGGAGTCTCTTGTGGAGAAGCCATGTTTGTGCATATTAGAGTGCATTAAAATTTGATTTTTCAACCTTAAGTTATTGTACATACATAGTGGTAGTCAAGATGAGCAAAGATATAAAGTCATGAGATAGATTAACCCTAATTTTATCTTCTGTAAAGAAAAAATGTCATGAGTTGCGGTCAGTCTTTTAGGGAGTAAGACTCAATATATGACTTTTTGAGAAGTTCTTGAAATAGTATTTTTATTTTCCTTAAGCATAGTATACTGAAATAATTCTCTTGGATCAGAAAGAATTTTTCTCATTTACCCTTAAGACCCTTGGTGTGACTTGCATTTTTGAATCTCAAGAGACAAGTAGAACAGGATATACTGTCCTAAAACATATAATTGATTGTAGCCTTGTGCAAAGAAGAAACTGGTATGTTAAACCTCTGTCCTTTATATACTCACTGATGGCTTAAAGTTGGTTTTCAAGTCAGAATGCTTATCTTCTTTGAACCATACTTTTTTCCCAGTTTTCCAATGGTTATCTCCTACAATTTGCTCGTAAAGAGGAAGCCTTGGCTTGAAGTTTTGTTTCAAAATGGGAATAATACTGAAATCTGAGAGATTCTTAAAATTGTAAATCACTTATTAGTTAGCTTTAGTTCTACACTGAGCAACAGCAGTGCTTTCCTCAGTCTCAGTTTTGAAGGGTAAATTAATATGAAGAAGCATTCTTCTGAAAGTACTCTGTTATTCCCTCTGCAGACAGAGAGAAATGGTATTTCGCCTCTTAGAATCTGCACACTTTAAAAAAACAAAAATTATAATTTATTTATTTATTTTTCCATTCAAGAGAGGTAGGTAGGCAAAATTTATCAGTCCCAGAGTGGGTTTGAGAGAGTTGTAGCATATCTCAATCCATCCTTCCCCTCAGAAGTAACAACTTCAAAACATGATAGTGGCAGCTCTCAGTTGCTGCTCTGCACTGCAGCATCAGCTCCTTTCCAAGCAACAGCTGATCACTGCACCCTGCTCAGTGCGTGGTGGAAAAATCCATGTGCCTGTGTAGGTGGAAACATGTGTCAGCCTATTGTGCCACTATCCAATTCTAATAGTAATAGATGAAGCTTTGCTGTTCATTTATTTGTAAGTGCTGAGTTATGGAGAAATATTAAGGATCAATGATCCATCAAATGCAAGACCTGAGTTTCCTACAAAATCGTCTGTTAGTTTGCTTGTTCATACTGAAGTTTTTCCTGTATTCCTATATTTCTATGTATTAACTGCTCTTTGGCTCCCCATGTTGGAACAAATTTTTTACCTCTTAACTTGTGAAATGCTTGAATTGTCAATTCCAGAACTGTTTCACTCAGTGGTTACAGAATGCATCATTTATAGTCATTTTGAAATGCTTAACATCAAAACCTTTGAATCCCCCTCTTCGATTCAGCAAGTAAACAGGTTTGCTATGAGAGGAAGGGTTTGAAGGAGGCTGCCCAAGATCAGTGTCTATGAACTGTTCTTAAGCAATTAGTTCTACTGTTGATTGAGTAGACTTATGTTTTGCCATGAATATGAGTTGGAGTGTTTGATTTCCATTTGGCTTATGCATAGTAAAACTGGCACAATATATTTGCATCTATCTTTGATACTGGCAAGCTTCAGTTCCACACCTATAAATGCATTTTTTCAGTAAGTCTTTTATTCCAAAAGAAGTGGATTTTGTGACTTTGTTTATATACCTAGTGGTACAGTTGAGGGCACATAATGAAAACAGAATAATCTGCTGGAGGACTTGATGTTAGTGCCAGTCTTCAGAAAATACTGGGAAAAGTGTAGAGAAAATACGATATTATAGATGATGAAGATAGTTGGGATTTGAAATAGTTTCATCCTATCATAATTATTGTGTGAGACTGGACGAGGCACACTCTCTGTCAATCCATTTGTAAAGTGGTACAAACTATAGTTACCTTGTAGAGATTTAGTAAAAATAAATTTATCATATTTGGTTCAACTCTATTCTAAAATAGTTTTCTGTAAGTGTTGCATGAGATTTAGAGTGTAGGAATATTTATTGCAGTATCTTGCACTCACTGGCAAGACATCATTTTGGGTATTTATATGCATTCTTTTTTATTTGTTCTACTTATATGTTCTTCATCCTTACTCTGTGCAGTTCAAAAATCTTTTAACATACCCTTTTATTCAGTTAAATTTCTTTCTCCAGTTGTTACACCTCACTTTTTCCTGCTGACCTACTTGGATCAACATCTCCCTTTCCTGGAGATGATGTGACTGACAGTTGTCTTTCATGAACTATCTCCTTCTGTCCCTAGCTTCTCTTCTATCCCTCCTCTGCCTGAAGCTGTACCATTATGAAAGAAACTCAAGGCTGTGCAAAATTATCATTTAAACTTTTTTCTCTTTAAAATATGTTTTTCCTTAATATGAAAAACCTTATCTAGCGCAATAGATTTTTTTTTTCAGAAATTATATGTTGAGTTAATGTTTATGTATTTTTAAGTATTTATTTTAAAATCTGAAGGTAGTACAAAGTTTTCCCAAAATCTACTTTGGAGGTTGTATTGATCTCTAATTGTGGATTTGGTGAAAATTTGTAGAATTTCCTGTATACAAATACTGTTTGTTTCCTTTTGGTATTTTTCTTTCTGTGGATTTTTGTCTTTATTAGGGATTATTTGTCAGTTTTTGATTAGCAGTGTGTTTTCATGTAGAAAGTCACAGCAGTTTGGTTTTTTTTGTCATAACCTGTGCTTTCTGAGTTAGTTTATTTCTTCTTCTCTACATTTTTTTTTTCCTTTTATATTGAGCTATCTTTGGTTTTCAAGTTTTTAATATCAGTCCTCTTTCCAGTACTGTATGAACACTTCTGGTAAGAGATTGAATATATGCACCTTATTTAGAAATGGTAAGTTCCAGGAAGTAAACACATCACAAAGTTTATTAAACCTAGAGAACTGTATATTCCATTTGATCCACAAGTATAATAAGATACAAATAGAGAATTGTAAAAAGATCCTTTGTTTGCAAGAGAAAAGAATTTTATTGTTTTGTTGATAGCATGGAGATGCTAAGAGTACAAAGCACTTAGTCTCAGATCAAAATGAGGGATAAATTGGAGGAATGTTTTTCAGTCAGTAAGATGAAGATAAATGCTAAATACTGAAATTTAGAAATGAGAAATCAAATGTTTACGTAAAAAATAGGAAATCAGTGTGTAGGCAGAAGTAGTGTATAAATATATTTGTGTGTTAGAATAACCACAAATTGAAATTAATTAATGATGTGATTCTTCTACATAAAAAAGAGCAAATAGCCCTGGGACAGGCAGACAGGAATGTCATTTGCAACACATGGGATTTGCTACTGAGCTTTTTTTTCATTGAGCAGGATATCACAGAAACATTTTGCCTGGTCTTGGGCATTAGGCTAAAAGAAAGAAACAGATGAATTGGATGGCCTCCAGAGGAGACAAACAGTAATCAGCACCAGATATTCGAAGGACAAAAGAACATTTCTTAGTACTCAGTTGAAAGGTTGAGAGGTATATATGTCATTATTATTGCAAAAAAAGTTTGTCTTCTAATGTAGGAAAGATTAGCATGAGCAATAATGGTTCTGTTTCCCAAATGATAACAAACAGAACAAAAATAATCAGCATGCTCCATAACACTGGGAATCTGGGACAAGAAAACACTTTATGTGACAGCTAAATACTTGGAAAAACTCTAGGGCATCCCTGTCTCTGGAGGCTTAAAAGAGGTAAGGCAAATCTGTATTAAGAATATGCAAAGGGTGTGGTGCCCTCCCCCAGGGTAAGGGGAGTGCTGTGTTTGTGAGCTGTGTTTGACCCTGTCTGGAGGCCAGGTAGACAGCAAAGACACACTGTCTCTCTCCTCCACAACTGTATAGAGGAGAGAAAATGTAACAAAAGGCTCAGGAATTGATATAAAGACAAAAAAAGTTGTCACTCATCAGTTACTGTCACAGATAAAACAGAATCAGCTAGGGGAAATTAATTGAATTTACTGCCAGTTCAGGGCAGGATAATAAGAAGTAAAGCGAATCTTGAAAACACCTTCCCCCCGCCCCCCCTTCTTGGACTATACTTTCCCAGCAGCACAGGGAGATAGGGAATGGGGGTTCTGGTCAGTTCATCACAAGTTGTTTCTGCTGCTGTTCAGAGTAACGAGTTCTTCCCCTTCTCCAGTGTGAATTCATCCCATGGGAGACAGTTCTCCACTAAATTCTCCAGTGTGAGTCATTTCTACAGTCTACATTCTTCATGAACTGCTCCAGAGTGGGTACATTTTCAGGGGTGCAGTCCTTCAAGGACAGGTTTCTTCCAGCATGGATCACCCCACGAGGTCACAAATCCTTACCAGAAAACCTGCTGTAGTGTGGGCTCCTCTCTCCACCCTTCTGTACATCCCTGACAGTGCTCCAGTGCAGGCTTTCCATTCGGTCTCATCCTCCTGTTGAGCAACCACTTGCACTGGCATGGGTCTTCTCCACAGGCTGCAGGAGAATCTCTGCATCCCTGGGGACCTCCATGGGCTGCAGTGGCACAGCGGCTTCACCATGGTCTGCAGAGGAATGCCAGCTCTGGTGCCTGGAGCACCTCCTCTCCCTTCTCTACTGACCTTGGTGCCCACATTGTTGTTCATCTCACGTATTCTCACCCTGCTCTTCTCTGGCCACAATTACAACAACACAATAACTTTATTTTTACCTTCTTAAATGTGTTATCACTGAGGCATCACCATCATTCCTGACTGGACCAGCCTTGGCCAGCAGTGGGTCCATCCTGGAGCTGGCTGGCATTGGCTCTGCTGTACATGGAGGAAGCTTCCAGCAGCTTCTCACAGAAGCTGCTGCTGTAGCAACCCCTACTACCAAAACCTGGCCACACAAGCCCAATTAAATGAGATCAGGCCATTATTATCTGCAGTTCTAATTTTTTAATCATTTTTATCTTTTCTTGCCTATTTAAACCAGTATATGTTTCTAAGATGTGATAATGTAAGCTTTGAAAATGTTTTAATGATTTTACAAGACAAGGTTTTTATGAAAATACATTAGGAAGTTTTATATATATATATATTAAAACCACAGAAATATGCATGTACACACACAGAGTACAATGTGTAAATATATATTAATAAGTCCTCATTATATATGGTTGGATAGATATGTGTGTGTGTGCATTTGAGTTTTATAAGCAAAAGATGTTGGAAAAACAAGCCTGTCCCTGGATACAAAGCCATCTCATCAACACTGAAATAAAACACAACATGTTGAAAATAGTTGCTGTGTTTAATTTAATTATGTTAATTTAATATACAGTTTGAGAAACAATGGAAAAGGTTTTTTTTACCTGTGGGACAGTGGAAGCTGCTAGCAAGGCTGGATGTATTCAAGTTGTTAGTTCTGTGGGGTGAAAAGAGACAGATAATTATTACCTGTGGAACATGGAGAAGTTATCTAGGGATAGGATGTGAGTGTTAAAATAATGTGTCATTGTTAAATCAATGGTTTTTAGTATCTGGAAAAGCTATATGGTTTAGTCCCAAAGCTTATCTTTTCAAATTATTTTGTATGTCTCTGTTGAGAAAGCAGTTGAATGATCAGAAATGTAAGAAATGTTTGTGAAAATTGTTCTTCCATTAAATACATGTCTTGTCTTTTACTGTTTTATATGAGAGCTCTGCTGGTATAGGAAGGTCTCTTCACTTTGCCCTACATAATTTTATACCAGTCTTGGTGCCTTCCATGTGCAGGTGCACAGGGTCCATTTGTTTGATGGCTCTGTTATGTGAGGTGTTTATGCCAGTTGTGAAAGGGCACATTTTCTATTTTTCATTCTGGTGAAGATTTGTTTACTGCAGCATATGTTGATGGCAATTTTGATGATAAGTGTGCTGGGGTGGAGGGTTATTTTAAAATGAGACAGATGAGAAGAGGTTTTGGTTCCCAATTTGTTCTTCAGTTACACTGAACCTTTTGCACTGAGGTAATTCTTTCTGGTTTTGAAAATTAGACCACAGGTTTTTAGGTACACAATCTTTAAATCAAGTTGAGTTGTTATTGAAAGTACTCATGCATTGTGACTATTCCAGCAGTTTAGTAACAGAAGTGTTTTAAGCCTTCTCATCTTCTGAAAGAATGCTTTTTACAATAGTAAATATTAGTTTTTGCACATATTTTAATACAGCAAAAATAAAACTGATCCTAGCCTAAAGATATATAATATAAAGTAAATTTCCAAGTAGTGATTTCAAAATGTAGCTGTAATATGTTGCAGAAGGTATTTCATGTATTGATTAGGAACCTTTGGTCTGAGGATCACAGTAGTTGTGATTATTTGCTCTTCTAGTCATAATAAATGGAAAAGACATTCTGGCTAAATGGCAGAAGGATATTGCTTTCAAAATAGTATAAGTCACTATAATGTTAATGGGAGAAAGACACTATACAAGTATGATTGGTCCTGTAATAGCTTTTTGTATGAACATTGGAAAATGATTGTCAGTTCTGAGAGTAGGTGTGTAGCTGTGTTGCCAGCAGCATGTCTGGAAATGAAGGATGGAGAGAGAGAGAGAAAAGGTAGTTCTGTATTCTCCACTGCAAGGACAAGAGCTACCACTGTCAGCTGTAAATGCTACAGCAGCTCTGCTTCAACCAAAGGTATCTGTTGGATTTCCTAATGGAATGTCACTTTGAGACAAAGGAAGGACTTTGTGTCTTAGCTCAGTGTTAGTAGCCGTCACTGTATATTAAAAGTGGTCTCTGCTTTATCTGGACAGGACTGGCCTCTTTGAAAACCTTGAAGTGAGCAAACAACCTCCTGAGAAATTTTTACAGAAATTTGAACTGAGTCATTTATATTGCCATAACTCAAATGAAAGCTTATATAATACAGGCTATATTTAAGTACAAGATTAAGAAGCATAGGTAAGATTTTTTTGTTATTTTAAACTAATTTGCTATAATGTTTTGTCCGAGTTGGCAAAAAAAAAGCATCTAGATTCACTTGATGACTGGTTTTAAAAAGGCTACTTGTCTATGTCATGACCAACTAAAGGACAGAAGGGTTTGCACTTAAGCCTTTGTGGTAATACGTGCTTTGATAGACAAGTTAAAGTAAATGTGTCTGCAGCCTTGTAAAATGTTATAGCTCTCAGGTATTAAAAGGCTTCTTTTGGAAGTTACTGTTTGTTGCATCAGAACTGGTGGTGCAGAACACAGACCACACCAGTGCTGTATTTCAGCTATGCCAGCAATGTCCTTGCCATTTTAGCTTAAAACATCAAACAAAAGGCAGGGTTGCATTAAGGTGTGTTGTGGCCTGGAAGGGTGGGCATGTCACCAGACATTCGGAGTTTGTTGTGCCCGGTGTACCTGCTGGCAGAGCAGGCTGGGTGCAATCCTGTACTGCCCCAGCAACGTTTCTGAGTATTTTAGTGTGAAAACTGTAAACACTGGGTTAAGGGAAAGTGAGGCAGTTACCTGTCTGCATAGCCACATGCAATTTAAATGTGATGCTAAGCACATTTTAAAGACTAGGTTAAGTGTGACATACACACTACTTCTGCACTCATGGTAGGCTGTTGAATTTTGGGTGTTGTTACGGCTAGTTCATACTCCCAATAATCTTGTTGGAATTAGACAGCCATTCAGGGCATGGGCAGGGAATTACACGGGGAAAATGTCCTACTAACATGTTAATCAACCATCTGAGGAGGTCTGCCTATACCCCAGAATGGCTTGCTGAGAGGAGTTATTTCACCATCTTTGTCCCAGGTACTGCTGGATGAGTACAAACAAGACTGGCAATGCATCTGAGCAGCAGCCAGATGTACATCTGCAATGGAAATAAACCCTGAGAATTACAGATTCGAAAAACACAAATGGAGAGTGGGGACCAGAGCCCTGAAATGCTAACACAGAGAATGAAAAGAGGACTGCATTGCTTACCAATTAACAGTTTTGGTGAAAGTTTATTCTGCAGTTATGTGATCATGACTCTTCCATGAGTTTCCATTTCTGAGAACTGATTTTTAGGCATTGTATTTATTTATAGTGATGCTGTTTGGGGGTTGCCTTTTTTTTTTTTTTTTTTTTTTTTTTTTTTTTTTTTTTTTTTTTTTTGTTNATATGGCAGACACACAAAAAAGGGGTTTTGTTTTTTTTTTTTTTTTTTTTCTTTTATCTGTTCTCTGCATTCCTCACACATATATTTGTACCTCTGTCACCTATTGTATTAGTGACTAGCCTTCCCAATACTTTTCCATGGCCTTTCCTTAAGCAGAAAAATAAAACAAATTCCCCAGCTTCAAGCCCTGGGAGGTACAAGGCTCCATGTTACCTTGTTTCTTCCTGGGAACCAAGGCCAAGAACAACTCTTGGAGATACATTCTCATGGACAAAGTACAACTGGTGCTGAAGGGGGGTGCTCCAGAGTAGGGGCTTGATCTGAGGGGATGAATTGCATCACCACTTGTCCTTCTAATTGGTTTTATCAATTATGATAATTTCCTGAAACCTATAAAAATGTACTCACTCCTGGTGGGGGGTGGGCTTTTGTGGACATCTTTCCATAACTGCTCCTGAAGGCCTTCAAATAAAGATCCCTTTTTATATTACATCCTTACTAAAATTAATCTTGAGTTTCATTTCCAGGTTGGGAAAAAGGCATCAGTAGTATTGTGCACAAACATTGCAAATTTTTCAGATTTTATACATAGTGGTTGTGTTTTTGCCCATTGTAGATATACATCTGTGTGTAATTCACATCTATGCATATGGCAGCTACACTCCTGATAGTGAAATACATGAAAGAAGTGCAGGAAGAATGGCTGACATAGCCTGTGTTGTACCATGACTCACAGGAGTCTTCTCATTTGCCTTAGTGGATGTCTGTAGGGAGAGGATGCTGGCTGCATCTTCTGAATTACAGAGCCAAGTATTGGAAGAGAGGGTCTTTTCTAGAGCTGCTCATGCCTGTGAGTCTTTAGAGACAGCTGTTTAAAAAGCAAAACAAAACAAAAAATACTGGCAGCATAAAATATAAGGACTCAGAAAGGAAATTGCCTAGTGTTCATTTTCATAATAAGCTCCATCAATTTTGGATGTTCACAGGATTATGTTCTGCATCTCTACAATTAAAAAGAAAATAAGAAAGAGCATCTGAGAGCATTAGTATAATTGTCATAGTGCAAAGGCTTTGCATGCAGTCCATTAGTATTTTCCTATCTGTTAATTAGCAAAGGAACAATTTCTACAAGATTTCTTAGATAAGCGCTGCATTTCAAAACCTGTATTTGGAGAAATAAGACCAGAAGCTCTCCAGCTTATAAAAGGAAACAAACTCCTGGAATTTTCTGTAAAATAAGTACGAGTGCAAAAAGTTAAAGTGAAAGATAACAAATTGATTTGAGAGATACAGAAAGACACAACTGGAAAGATGATCATCTTAGAAACATAAAATTGTAGACTCATTTAGTTTAGAAATAAACATTAAGATCATCGAGTTTAATTATGAACCTAACACTGCCAAGTCCACCACTAAACCATGTCCTTAAGCCCCACATCAGCATGTCTGTTAAATACCTTCAGGAATGCTGACTCAACCACTTCCCTATGCAGCTTGTTCCAGAGCTTGACAACTCTTTCACTGAGGAAATTTTTACCAATGTCCAATCTTCACACACTCATTCCCAGCAAACATGATGCTGTTTCATCTTGTAGTATTTCTTCTGACTTGGGAAAAGATACTAGCTCCTGGCTACAACTTCTTTTCAGGTAGTTGTAGGGTGATAAGGTCTCCCCTGGGCCTCCTTTTGTCCAGGCAGAACAACTCCAGCTCCCTCAGCTGCTCCTTCTAAAACCTGTGCTCCAGACCCTCCACCAGCTCTGCTGCTTTCTCTGGACATGCTCCAGTACCTCAGTGTCTTGTGCTAAGGGGCCCAAAACTGAACCCAGCAGTCAAGGTGTGGCCTCACCAGGTCAAGTAGAGGGGGACAATCACTGCCCTGGTCCTGCTGGTTACCCTGGTTCTGATCCAGGCCGGGATGCCATTGGCGTATTTGACCACCTGGGCACACACTGGCTCATGTCCAGCTGGTGTCAACCAGCACCCCCAGATCCTCTTCTGCCAGGCAGCTTTCCAGCCACTCTGCTCCCAGCCTGCAGCATTCCCTGGGGTTGTTGTGACCCAAGTGCAGGGTCTGGCACTTGGCCTTGTTGAACCTCATCCAGCTGTTCTTGGCATTGATCCAGCCTGTCCAGATCCCTCTGCAGAGCTTTCCTGCCCTACAGCAGATCAGTGTTCTTGCCCATCTTGATGCCATCTGTAAAATGGCTGAGGGAGCACTTGATCCCCTTCCAGATCATGATACACATGAGATGTGAAGGCCTCTCAAATCTTATGCTCTAGCTAATTTTGAATACTCATACAACTGGTATGAGTACTGATAAAAGTATAACCACAGCAGCAGGCAGCTTGGCTTCCACCAGGCACAAAAATATTTATCTGAACCTAAAACCTTTGAAGCCTGAACTGAGTTCCCCTTAGCTGTCACACTATATTTTTGAATTTGGTAGTATCAACACTGCCTGTTTCTGTCTACAGGAACTGTAATATCTAAGGGACTGTTATAGCTGGATGCTGGACTGTCCAAAATAAATGAAGACACAGACAGTACTAATCTGAAAATATACTCTCCAATGGGTAATTTTCTAATCTGCAAACTGGGGCTGTGTTTTAGGCCTGTCCCAAAGATACCTATTGATACTATAACACTGTCACATGTTATGCATCTTTGGCTACACTCCCTCTATTTACACAAATAAAGATCAGTATATGTGGGTACTTTATAGGGTTTATTTGCTGTCATTTTGTTGATCTCTGAAATATTTTTATTTACATTACAAAACCAAACGTTATGATCCATTTGGGAGAGAGAAATAGTAAATGTAGAGAGAGATCAGCATGCATTGTTGGCTTGAACACCCCAGCACAGTGTCATTAAATCTCATTCTGGTTGGGGATGATTCCCATTCAGCTTTTGTGCAGTGCAGTCAGAATGAGTTCAGTGTCTGTCCACATCTGTGCAGATATTCAAATTGCCAAAAAGAGTGAAAGAAAGGGAAGGCGAAGGAGGAGGAGGCAAATATGCCTGAGGTTACAGACTGAATTACTGGTGAAGCTGCTGTGTTAGTTTAGTCCTTTTTCAGGAACGCCACGTTGCCTTCTACTGCCTTTTCACTCTCCTGACCTTTACACAAGACTCAGTCATGGGACACCCTTAGGGCTGGTTAGCTCTTTGATTGCTGTATCCTGTTATACAACTATTTTGCACTCACTATTTTCTAGTACCTCTAGGTTTTGTATTGCAGTATTGAAGTTTGTAAGACAAAATCACTTGTAAGTCAGCCTTACAGCTGTATTCAATTTTACTTTTCTAGTTTTAATATCCTTATGTTGCCCAGGTTTGTTTACTGCTTAATACATTTTTCTTGAATAATTTTGACAGCATCATGCAAAAATTATCATGGTTTTGCTTTTTGTTGTTTTTTTGGGTTTTTTTACTCATTCAGATAGTGTATTTTTCCTGGAAACAGTTCTTAAAAAGTCATATTTAAAGACAAATGGTTACTCCTTTCAAGTCTTCCAAGTATAGACTGTGTTGCTATGTGCATGTTTATTACATAGATAGAACAATGATAATCTAGTAAATCCTAGTAAATCTAACCAAATAAATGTAATAATTTACTGTATGCTTTCTTCTGAACAGCAAAATTCTTGAATTCATACTAGAAAATGTATGCATATTAATACATACATATTTCTCTAAAATCATACTTCAGCTCAAACTCAGACATTAAATTTTATTCCTAAATATTAGGATTTATTTTGTAATGCCATGTTCTTGATACCCAGTCTTGGACTCAAATCTTTTTGTGCTGTGCAAAAAGAGGACAAAAAGAAAGAGCACCTGCCCCAAAGACCTGACAGTCTCAGGTCTGAACAGCAAGACAAGAAGAGTTGAAGGAGGCAGGATTTTGTTACAGCACATTCTCATCTTACCTTCTCTTGTTGGGTACTTTGCTGAAAGCAGGAAAAGTATCTCTTACCAGACTAACTGATACACTTGGAAAAATCCTGCAGAATTTCACATGTATGGCAGGTCGGAAACAGACTAAATACATCCTGAAATAATTTACTCTTGACCTGACTAATTCATCAGATGATTTAAGAAGCAGAATGTATTTCTGTTGAGCTCTATTTTGCATTAATAGAAGGAAGAGAGGGCATTCTAGCAAGACAGTTTTAAGTCTATGTTTCAAGGAGCATAATAAATTTTTGGAAGGAAAACTCCTGCCAGCTGTTGTGAGAGTCAGCAAGATGTATGTTTGAATCTTTGAGCTTGTTGAAGGCATGTAAAACAGCCAGAATTCCTATTTTAATTTGAAAACTTAGTCTTACCTTCACATTGAGGTGCCTGATATTTGCAAAATAGTATGTGAAGAGTTGCAGCAGACACTCTGGAATGTTTAGAATGGCTTTAAAGGGATATTTAGGAGATAATTTGTCCTGAGACAGACAGCATGTGGCCTCCTCTGTGCTTTCTGAAGCCAGTAGAATGGTTTCTGCCTGAATAGATTGAGGTTAGATTACCTTGAGGCAAGAAGGTGCACAAAAATTTATACAGTTTGATTATGATATATAATTTTCTCCTTCATTTCTACTTTCCATAATTTATTTTATCTGTGGATTTTTGAGTTTTGCTTGTGTGTTTTTTTTCTGGTTGTTGTTTGGTTGTTGTGTTTTGTTTTGTTGGTTATTTGTTGTTTGGTTGGTTTTGGTTTTTTTATTATTATGGGGTCTTTCTGTCATTTTGTTTTACTAATTTTTTTTATTGAGTGTTGCTGGAACATTGGATGTGGTTTCGTGTCCATGTTAACCCTTTATCTTCATTTTTTTTACCACCTCAAATTATTGTAGAAACAGAAAAGTCAAATCTTTTTGGCAGACTGAATGGCTGCCAGAGCTGCTTCCCAGGCTCTCTCCGAGTCTTGATGCCTGGAACAAGTAGTCTAAATGTCCCTGTTGTTGGCTAGGTGCTGGTTGCCTATAAGAAGAGCTGGCCAAATATTCAGGCAGGTGATTCAGGAACAGAATCAGCTGTGTCTCAGTTCAGCATGTATTTGCTGAGGAGGCAAACAGTCTTCTCAGAGGTCTGGCTGCCCTTCATCCTTAGTGAGCCAGAAACCTTGGGAGCTCTGCTCCATATCAGTACTTTTGGCAGCCTTGTCCAGAAAAAGGAAACACTGGACAGAGAGACCAGCTGCCAGCAATACTGGTGGAAATAGTCCTGGTACTGGCCTTAGACTTTAAAATATAAATAGATTTTTTTGGAAAATTTTGGTTATATTGGACCATCATACTTTGCTTGGAAAAGGCTTACATACAGGATTAATGGACATTTCCAGTTGGAATAAGGCATCAAAGAAAGTAATTGGCATCTCTCTTTAGAATATGGAGAACTTCCCATAGTGCAGTCCTGCGTTTGGAGAGGAAATTAATATCAAATCTTCATATTAATATTTTCTTTTTGTGCAACCATATCTCTTTTTTTTCATGATCACTCTAAATTATTTTATTTCTCTTGTGCTTCTACTTGTATGTCCAGAGGAGATACATTTTTATGGCAAGAACGAAGGAATGGATCCTTATTTTACCTTATTTTCATTTTAGCAGTCAATAGAGCCCCTCTGTGAGGTGCATATACAGTAAGACAGACTTAAAATTCCATATTGTCTTTTTTTTTTTTTTTTAATGGATGCAGAGTTCATGGAAATCACTATTTACAACACAAAGGAATGTGTTTTCTGTTTCCTAAGGTTCTATTTTTGCTTTGAGTATAGGAAAACGCCTGATTTATTAAATCGAGAATTCCAAGCTGAAGTATAGGTAGGAGAGCAGATTTTAAATCATACAGTACTCTAGGATCTGTGTGGGTTCCCTTTTTTTTTTGATAGAAATTCCAAAGTTGTTCAAATTTTGAAGTACTATGAATTTTTAAATAACTTCTGAAAGGTTTCAGGGTTTTATATTGATCTTTTGAATGTTAAAAAACTCTCAGCATTAATTATTTTCTGAAAAGCAACTCATAACTGTTATCTGACATGCAGATTCAAGTCAATAAGACTTTATATATTAGCAGAACTACTGTTTTCTGGTATTTTAATATAATATCTATTTAAAAAGAATAGAAATAAGGTAGGGCATCCTACAGTATTGAAGATGTAATGAATAATCAGCAATCATAGAATCTTAGAATTGTTAAGGTTGGAAAAGACCTTTGAGATCATCAAGTCGAACCATCAACCCAGACCCACCACAATGTTCACCATGTCCTCAAGTTCCAGTGAGTGATTTGGAAAAAAATGGACCTAATTATTTTATATTTGGAGTTGAAATTTATTGAGTTTCTAACGGAGTGAGTTAAACAGGTATTCTTTGGACATGAGTAGCAAGATATACTGTCAGGAATACTCAAATATTTTTTCTAATCAACTAATTCAATGACATTTTATTAAACTGCCCTAGCTATGCTGTCTTTAGAAAACAGAAAAAAAGTTTCTTAGGAGTGTTCCACATGTCTCAGTGAAATCCGTTGACATGTTTTAAATCTGGCTGTGAGTGTTCACATACTACAACTCACTGCATAGTTCTATGTGTTCCATAAATAGAATGAATATTTTAAAATGGTACATGTGTGGATTTGGAAGAAAAACTGAGCTGTCACGAACGGAAAATTTATGCTGGCAACTGTGACAAAGTATCACATTTGAAAGGATTTGGGGGGAGGTTGTTTTGTTATTTTGACTTAGAGATTGTGTGACGATGAGAACCATTGAAGCATATTGCACTGATTAAATGTAGTATTTGGGAGTCTCAAATGTCACAAAACATATGGAATACCAGGAACATTCATCACTGTTTGAAGGGACCATCTAAAGCCTTGATAGCCTGATCCAACAATAGTGCCAGTAAAACAGTGAATGAAACGAAGATCTGGTAGCATGAAAACAAGTGAAATAATGTTAGAAGCAAGAGAGTTAGACTGCTGTAAAATTACTGCTTCTTTCTTCCTATATATTCTCCTCCTCCTCTTCTGAAGCAAGAACTAAGACTGTGGTTAGGAAAAGCAATACCAGTGCTATTAGCCTAATCTTAGCAATAAATAGACATTGAATCTGCATATATATTTAGGATTAAAAAAAAAACCCAAACTCCTTGTGCAAGAGGGGATGGCCACAAATTTTATTTCATTTGAACATGTGAATTTCAAGTGAAATATCAAATGTGGTTTTTTTCTGAGTAAATCATAACAGTGATCAGTCTAATTTTAGTGGAGAAGGGAAAGACTGTTATGACAACTTGATTTTTAAAGTACCTGTAAGACAGTGTTAAGGGAGAGGAAAAGGTAGCTTCCTGGAATCAGTCCATAAATCTAAATAAGTTGTTCAGTCACTTGTAAGGCCACATTTTAAATATGTTTTAGGTAGAATGGAAATTGGGTGGGTATTAATTGTCAAATGTTTGAAGTCCTTAAAAGGGTCAGTTTTTTTAAAGTGTCTTTATTCCTTTTCCTTCTATTCCTTTCCTTTTCCATCACATTGAAGTTTTATGTGATGTGAAGGCAAACCTAATTTACCATTCTGGGAGACAGACCAAGACCTACTATTTATTGTAAAAAATAACTTTTATCAAGAAGAGTGAAAGTATGAGAAAATCTCACCATTACAAGACAATATATGAAGAATTTTAAAAATAATGTAACTAGCAAATTTCAATGCTTAATCACATCATATTTCTCAGAGCTATCTGACAAAGAATCAGGGCTCTGTCAGACATTAGATGTTACGCAAGAGCTCTACAACTCCAAATGTCCTCTCCTTCCTCCTTCTTCCCTCAGCTTTTATTGCTGAACTGCCATATGATCTGGAACGTCCCTTTGGTCAGTTGGGGTCAGCTGTACTGGCTGTGTCCCCTCCCAGCTCCTTGTGCACTCCCAACCTACTTGCTGTCAGGGCAGCCTGAGAGGCAGAAAAGGCCCTGATGCTGTCTATGGCCTCCTCAGCAATTACTAAATCATCCCTCTGTTACCAGCACTGTTCATTTCAAATCTAAAACACATCCCTGTATCAGCTACTATGATGGGATTTCAACTGACCCAAAGTCAATATGGCTTTTATTTAATCTCTNCGTCTATGGCCTCCTCAGCAATTACTAAATCATCCCTCTGTTACCAGCACTGTTCATTTCAAATCTAAAACACATCCCTGTATCAGCAACTATGATGAAATTTCAAGTGACCCAAAGTCAATATGGCTTTTATATAATCTCTAATATTTAAAGATTAAAACTTCCATGCAGGAACACTCTTCAACAGAAACATGTCCTTTAATAATTGCTTTAGTGCTATTTTGTTTGTAATATTCAGTTGTAATTGATTTTCTTTATTTCATGAAACAATCCTACCTTGTCTTTTTGTGGTGAAGTTTTATTGATAGCAAACTCTTCAGACTAAATAGTCTTAGCTTTAGTATACACAAAGAAACAAAAATGCATTTTGATTACTGAAATGCCAGGGATGAAAGGAAACATACTTACTGCATGTCAGTTGCATAACAAGCATAAATAAGTAGTAAGAATACTGTAGCTTTAAGACATGTAATTCAGGTGGAAACCAAACACCTTTTTAAGTTAAAATTATGTTTTGATCAAGAATAAGACATAATTGCCTATCTTGGTTTCCCTGTATTATATAGGCGTAGCACAAAACTTTTTATATTCACTTATGAAGTGTTCTGAATTTAAATTACAGTTCAAAGATGCTTCATAAAAGTAGAAAAGTGAATTTTGAATTAAAATAATTTCTAAATCCAGTGTAATTATTGACTTCATTCTAACATGCAATTTAACAAAAAAAATATGCATACGCAATGGAAGCCTCTTTAATTTCTCCCTTCTTTTTTCCAGAAATATATCTTTAAATTTCCCTGTATCAGGAACTAGCTAATACTTTTTTGAGTTATGGAGCAGCAGAAGACAGAAAATAGTGTTTTACATAATTATTAAACAATTTAGGAAAAATTACATGTCTGTGTTAGATATGTATGACATTATTTGAAGATCTAGACATAGTTCTTGAATATTTACCGATTCAAAATATTATTCTGATTTATGTAACAGGAATTATTGTCATCTACACTTTGAATAAATCAAAGCACCAAGTGATACAATGATTATTTTGAGCCTTATTATCAAGTCTTGCCTATACACTGAACCTGTTGCAAAATAGGTTGGCATATGAAATTTAAACGTGGTGAGTATTCCATGCTGTCTTCAGTTAAACTAAAGTGAACTAAATTACCTGAACACAGAAATTTTTGGACTAATGGAATAAGATTGTCTGTAGGAGAAGCTATTATAGGTTGTTTTCCCTGGGTGGATAAGCCCAGAGCCAGTAGAGGAGCTGGGTTGAATCTGGGTCATCTGACTCCTGCTTGTACAGCCAGTTCTCCCCAGTAAAAGCCTCATCTTGTGGAATTACGTGGTGATGTTTTCTACATTTGCACTGTGTTGTTAAAGATTATTATGGGATATCTGTTGTTATGATTTTATAGTGTCCTCCTGAGATATCAGTGAATAAGTTGCAGTTTCTAAAAAACAAATTACTGTCCCACTGTTGTTTTGTGCTTTTTGTAAAACTTGTTCTGTATTTTCATTGTTTGACATAGACAAAGAACTTTCTTTTTTTTTTTTTTTCCTAGCATTTTTATTATCTTTTGGAGTAAGCTAAATCACTTGCATGTTTCGTTTTTGTAAGCTGGGTAACAATCCTATTTTGTGGCAGTTCAGGGCTGAACAGATGATGTAGACTTCAGGAGACAAAATACATTTGTGAAATCTGTATCTAGGTCATGTACAGATTTTAGACATGACAGTTGCCAGATTTTTTTTTTTTTTAAAAGTAATGTAAAATTCACAGTTGACTATTAGTGGATACCAGTTTCAAGGTGGACGAAAACATTCTGGTAGATAAATAAGAAATTACATAAGTTTGAATTGACATAAAAGTCAATTTCTTGACTTCTTGTATGTTTTTGGAGAAAAATAGGTGCCTTGGATGAGGTCTAAAGGAAACTGATAACTACCTGCCTAGCCTGCCTGGTTCTGTCTGCAAGAAGCCTGTAGGAAATGATAAACACAGCTGGTTTGTCTGAAATTCCTGTTCTTCCTGGAGATCAAGCTCCTTTTTTCATATTATCACAGTATGTTCAGGGTGGCACCTGCCTCCATTTGCCATCTGCAATATGATAGGTATAACAGAGCTTCTGCAACCCTGATCAATTCTTATTGTTGCTCTTAACTGGAAGGAGATATGTATGTATGTTAGTGTGGGATGGTGACTGGTACCTACATTTTCTGTCTTGGAGATTATGGCTTTTCCATATGAGCTTCTTTCTCACCTTGAGGGGGTTCATTTGCAGCTCTGGGGATGGAGGCTGGCACCTGGGTGTCATGTGTGCTGTGGTGGGCAGTCGCAGCACCTGTGCACCTCTGCAAAGGCAGTTGTTCCTCTGCACAGCCGAGAGCTGCCAAGTTGAGGAGCAAAGAGAGTTGAGAAGCATCATGAGTCAGTGTCTGCTGATTAAGGGTTTCACCCGGGCTGTGGGAGGTCTGGCTTCAATTCTTGTTCTAGCAGCTAAAGCTTAGGTGTAGTCTGTGAAGGAATTAATTTAAGGATAGAAACATTCTGACTGAAGCAGTGTTAGAAAAAAGAAAAAACTCTAGATGTCCATAGGTTGTAGGATAAATATAGAGGAAAAATCCTGGATGGCCAGAGAGCACTACAGTGAAAAGTAAGTTGCTGAGGCATTTAGATAGAGCCTTTTGACATGTACATTTGGTCACCAGATTGCTGACCTACCACCTAGTTTAAATGTATCATTGTATCAGACATTCCCCCCCACTCCCACATTGTATAAATACTAAAACTTGTATAAAAAACTTCCCTTAATGACTAGTTAATTGTGCCAAAATCATCTAAACCACTTCCTTGGTTACTCAGGTTTATTGAATTTAGAAAGACTTCTAGAAATTCTGGACTTTTGTTATTAATTCTTGTTTTTCTACCAAATTTTTACCAGAAAGACCAGGTATTGCAGATAAAGGGAAAAAAAAAATCCACTGATTGTTCTTTAAGCTCTCTTCTGAGTCACTGTAAGCTTTCTGTGACAAAGTTTTCACTTCTTCCATATGATATATGAAAGACAAAGGCTTTGTTCTTTTGAGCTTACTGCAACCAGTCTGTTAAACTACACAGTCACTCACATTAATTTTAACATGAAAAAAGAATATTTTTAAAAACACAGTTAGGAACAAGAGAGAAAAAAAAATGTTAAGAAAGAGTTTATATAGTTGCATAACTGCTACGAAACAGCAGTTGTATCTGGGAGTCCATAAGGTGGTTTTGACATCTAAAAATATAACATTTATTTGGATGCTGGGCAACTTTCCTGCATTATATCCCTTGCAAATTTATTATATATTGCTCTATATATTTATGTATTATAATTTTTGAGATTATAGGTACTATATTTTGGATAACTTCTTATGATGCTGAATTTATGCATTAAAATCATATACTCTGGCTTACTATTAATATACAATTTAGCAATTTCATTAGTGTGTCCTGAGAGATACTTTGGGTTTTTAAAACATTGTGTCTTTTTTTGGACTGATCTTGCCATCTGGGATAGGATTTATTAAGAAAAAACTACACAAGTTTTTGTTTAGCTAATATACTGAAAATAAACTTGTGCCTAGTAGTGTGCCAGACTACTGAGAGGCAATGTTGAGAACTATAAAACCAAAAAGTGTCTTAGATTCACTGAATTGTGTAGGCTGGAAGGAAACTCCATATGCCATCTTTTCCAACTACTGGTACAAAGTCAATGCAGTTAGATCAAATACTTCAGGGCCATGTCCAGAATTTGAATATCTCCTAGCATGGAGATCCTTCACTGTCTCTGGATCATGTTCCACCGTTTGAGCTTTTGCAGGATAATTTTTTCCTCCTTGTATCTAATTGAAGCTTCCCAAGTCCATTGACTCTTGCTCTGTACACTTTATCTTCTATACCCTACAACCTGGTAGTTGCAGACTTCCAAGCCTTCTCTTTGCCAGACTGAACAGATGCAGGTCCCAGCCTCTCCTGTGTGGTCCTGTGTTCCATCTCCATGACCTGCTTGGTGACTCCCAGCAGATTCTTTTCAGTACATCTATTTCCTTGTTGTACCAGGGAGCCCAAAACTGGGCTCAGCACACCAGATGGAGTCTCACAAATGGTAAATAGGGTGGAAGGATAATTTCCTTATCTCTCATGGTTATACTCATATTAATATAGCCCAGAAGGCTGCTGGCCTTCTTTGCTCCAAGGGTACACTACTGACTCATGTTCATTTTTTTGTCCAGCAGGACCCCACATCTTTGTATGCAAGGTTTCTTTCTAGGCAATCAGTCCTTCATCTGTAATGTTGTATGGAATTATTTCTGCCTAGGTGAAAGATAATTGCCAAGGACTTGTCTGTATCTGTCAAGGAATTGTAGAATTGTTTGGGTTGGAAGACACCTTTAAAGGCATTCTAATCCAGTCCCCCTGCAACAAGCAGGGACATTTTCAACCACATCAAGTTTTCAGAGGCCCATCCAAACTGACCTTAAATGTTTCCAGGGATGGGGCATGTACCACCTCTTTAGGCAACCTGTTTCAGTCTTTCACTATCCTCACCATAAAAAATTTCTTCCTAATATCTAGTCTGAATTTACCATCCTTTAGTTTGAAACCATTAACTCTTGTCCTGTTGACAACAGGCCCTACAAAAAGTCTGTGCCCATCTTTCTAATAAGCCTCCTTTAAGTGTTGAAAAGTAAGATCTCCGCAGAGCCTTCTCTTCTGAAGGCTGAACAACCCTTATTCTCTCAGCTTGTCTTCATAGGAGAGGTGTTGCAGCCCTCTGATCATTGTTGTGACCCTCCTGTGGACTCCAGAAGTCCATGTTTTTCTTTTGCTGAGGACTCCAACAATGGATGCAGCACTCCAGGTAACTTACGGTGAGAGTAGGGCAGAAAGGCAGAATCACCTCCCTTGACCGGCTAGCCACATTTCTTTTGATGCAGTCCAGGATGAGATTGGCTCTCTGGGCTGCAAGTGCACATTGCCAGGTCATGTCCAGCTTTTCATCCACCAGCACTACTAACTCCTTCTCAGCAGGGCTGCTCTCAATTCCTTCTCCCTCCAGCCTATATCAATACCAGAGGCTGCCCTGACCCAGGTGCAGTACCTTGTTCTTGGCCTTCTTGAACTTCATGAGATTCCCATGGGCCCGCTTCTCCAGCTTGTAGAGCAGCATGAGATATTTCAAAGTAATGCTGCTGACAGATAAACCTCTTTGCATCTTAAAAACTCACCAGCACTAGCTTGTTTATATATGGTAGCACAAAGAGTTTTCTCTGGACATTGTTTGCAAAGAAAATGAGGTTAATTGCCTGTGTGTCTGTTTTTATTGCACTCTTTAAAGCTACAGTATTCAATAGTTAGCAAATTAGTAGTGCCCTATCAGAATCTTATTTTGAGGTTAGGTTCATGGTGACAGTTTTCTGGTCCTAGTGGAAGTAATTTTCCAGAAAAAGTAATGTTTTTGGGCCCAGAAAACAACAACTTGGAATTAAAATCACTTGAAAACTTTACAAGCATTTGGTTGACAGAATTAGGGTAGTCCTCAAATACCTGTGTTCCCTAACTGCTTGTTTTGTTTGAAAAGAAAAGAAAATAAAAAGACATTTTATAATCTTAGACTTACAAAGAAAATAGACATTTTTCATGACAGGCTTTCTGAAAGAATGCCATTTAGATCAAGTGTGATCAAAAATAATTTTACTTTGGTTGTTTATTGACTTAGATGACAGAGGTTTGTTTTTGTCTCTTGCTTAGTAAACTGAAGCAGTTGAAAACCACATTGCATTTGATTTTGAATAAGCTCCTTTCTTAAGTAACCTGAGAAGCCTAGAATTACCTTCTTCATGACAGGTTTTTACATATGGTGTTCCGGGTGCCCATTTCGAGTAACACATTTGGTTACCATACAGCAAGGCAGAAGATTCCTGACATGTTTTTGTATGTGCATATTAAATAGTAAAAAAGTAGATTTTTTTTTTTTTTTTTAATTGAGACATCTCTGTTCAAATCAGGAGATAAATTCTAAAATAGCAGAATTACTAAGATATGAATCGAGGCATATTTCAATGCAGGCTGATTAGGTGATGCTATGGAGTTTCATTGCACATTAGAGTCTTCTTTAAGAGATAATCTAAAAATATAGCTAAGCTGGAAAGTTGCTACATGAGATTTTTTATATGATTCTAGTTTCAATTTTAAAATATGCCCGTCAAATATTTGTAACATTTACACTTTCTTTTCTACTATAAAGCAAATATTCATAGCCCAATTGGCTTACACTGTTTGTTGGCTTTTAAATCTTTCAGTATGGGAAAGAGTATGGATCACTCACTGAATTTTACATAGGTCAGCCCCTGTACAATAATGATACAATTCTAAATGTGTTTGGCCAGCAAAGCTGGGAATAAAGAGGTAATTCTTCACTCCCTGGTACTGAGGGGAAGACCAGGAGGCCACTGAGAAAGGTTGGCTCTCCTCAGGTCTTTTGTGTGCATCACATGGTTGGAAAACAAATTATTTCTCTGCATGGGTGTGGATTTTCATCAATTTAGCTGTTTATTGACATGTTTTCCATGGGTTTTGGTGTTTTTCATAATTGTGGACCAAAAATGCTACATCACTGTTGTTCACTGCAGGATGAACAACTTGTGTAATCACAGCTTTGATTATTCAGTAGATTCATTGAATGACTTCCTAGCCCTGCTGAGCCTTGTTTTGCAGAATGTTCCTTAGGTCAGTTCTGCTGCAGGCTTCAAGCACACAGCCTGTATGTGTAGTACATGAGGGCAATTACAGGGGTCAGTATTTTATGTCACTGTGTGATTTTTGTTATCTCATTGGTTTTACGTAGTACCTCATAAAGAAGGTGCCCTGTTTTCACAAGCTTGTAACTTTTTAAAATGTTTTGCTTTATTATTGAAAACATTAGTTGATCTTTCTTCCCTTTTCAAGGTTTTCAGGGTTAACCTATAGTTAATTCTTGAATTGTTTAAAAATGTTTTTTATTTTCTTTCCCAATGAAAGAAAGTGTGTGGTTGTGTCTGCATGTGTGTGTGCCTGCAGGTTTGTGTGCTAAAAAGAGGAGCAAAATGTCTGGTGTCTATTACAAACTGAAATTAGATATGGCTTTGCTGGATTTAAAAAAAAAAAAAAAGTTTCAAGCTGTTAATAGTCACTCCTGGGGATTCTTGGTAAATACTTACAATACTTCAGGCTGTAGAGTCTCACTAAAATCAGTGTTTCCTTCATAAATTTCCTATCTCAATTTGAAAATTATGTGGTTGAGCAGAGCAGACATAACTGTTTCTCTCCTCTTACCTGAGGTTGGTGCACCTATTCGCATGCTTCACATCCTTCACTTTTTCTGTGCTGATCTCTAGGAGACCTTCACATTGAGATATTTCACTGTGAAAATAGCTTTATTTTGCAGACAGGACCTAACCACTATCAGGATTTTTTCCTCAGTATTCTGCTTATGCCAGGGAAACTTTTTGTGAACAATTTTAGTTTTTGCGTGACAGGATTAGCACATCTTTACTAATCCTTCATGCCAAACAATAGAAGAATGATGTTTACAAAATGTTGAATCATTTAAATCTTTGCATGTGTTTGGGACTTGTTTCATTCTACAGCACTGGCTACATTCTGAACTTGTGAGAAAACAAAAATAACTACTCCCCATGTAGTGATAGGGGAGGTGGCATCTGCTGCTTCCCCGAGTAGGCCAGATCTGGGAAACAGTATAAACCAAAGTATCAGCAGAAGGGAGAAATCTCCTTTTTACAGTTTCATTTACCATGACAAGACTTGGAATTGCAAGGTGAATCAAACCTGTTTTAATGTTTCTGTCATTAGGCAAAGGAAATGTATCCGTTTCTTCTAATAGAAGGTAAGGAAGGCGAAAATTAACATAGAGGTAATACAAAGGTTAAAGAAAAAAATCAATTTCCTGTTGATTTAAGACCTTTGCAGCACTTACAGGCATTCAAGAGATATGTCTAAAGGAAGAATGATATTTTTGGGATACACATGTAAACCAACCTTTCTTTTCAATGAATGCCACAACAAATACAATCAGAAAATGCTAGCAGAGCACATGTTTGCAATCTTTTGTGTAGATTTTAAAAAAAAAAAAATATCCTGTTGAGGTTTTCCTTGGATTTCAAACAATTAAACTTTAACTCTTTCACAACCTGAGTCACACAAATGGAGAATGGGTTTTCAAGTCTGTGATAACGTTTTGCTTCACTTTTTTGTTCAAAGAAAGAAAGGTGCTAAATATGCAAGACTCAGCTTTTCTAAATTCTCCAACTGCCTGTATTTTTCAGCATTTTGTGTTTTGCCTACTCAATCTTCACAGACTGGAAGTCTACAGTGGTAACACAATTGTCATGCATATATCCAGGCTGCAAAGAGTATAAGCAAGATCCTATTGCATCTCATCACTTAGGGTCAGGTGAGGATGAGGTGGGAAAAATTTTGTTGTTGTTTTAATTAGGAGTTCAAGAGAATTAATAGTTTCTTAATTTCCTTCCCCCCTGCCCCCAGATATTAAATAGTTAAAATTAGATACGTTATCTTTTAATTCTTTCACTTTGATAATATCTTCTTATGAATATTAGAACTATTATCTTGGAGTATTATTCTCTGCACTTCTGTAAAAATTACAGTCTACTGCATTAGAACATTCTTATGAGGAAACTAAGAAAGATTTAACACAAGAGGTCCATGGTAATAGATAAAATTAGAGAACTGCATAATGCATGTGATAAATAGCAATTTTCTGCTGTAAAAATACTCATGTAAAATTCGCATATTCTTCTCAGAGCAACGATATTCTTATTCCTGGTGCAGTAACTAGACATATCTTCCATTGGGAGGATATTTTGAAATATGATTTCCTTATGCCACAGTAATTTCCTGATTACAGGCTGGGATTCTTTTCTCCTCTCAGTAACATTGTGAGGTAGCAATCTGCTGAAGTCTCAGTTGTACCTTCATAAAGCAATAAAGCTGAGGATCAGCCTCTCATCCCATTTCTGTCCCAAAAGCTTACCTATTATTCCTAATGCCTTGAAAAATACATATATTTTTTTTTTGTTTTCTGCCAGTGTGACTTACTGGAATGACCTTCATCTGAAAAGGGGCAAAAAAATTCAAGGTAATTGCATGGTGCATAATCTGTATTCAAGGTGATGTAGTGAGGGGTACTGCCTGAGAAGTATTTCCCTTCCTGTGGCCTGGGACAATGTCCACTTTGTCCCTGGTTACTGATATTGGGATGTGTGGATATTAGTTAATGCTCTGTTCACAACCTGCAACTCAGATGTTCTCATGGTATCATGAGTGGGAATTTAGAGAATATATTCAGACCAAAAAAATCTTCATTTGAAACAATACAGCATATTTTGCTACATATCTTATTTTCTGTCATTTAGCAGTATTCTCATTTCCTGAATTGTCTTCATAGGTCTATGACTATCTGTTTTTCAGGCATAGCAACCTCCATGGTTGCATCAAAGGGAAATCTGCTGCAGAATTACCTTTGTGTTTTGGGGGTATTCTTTTTTTCATATATCTTCTCTTCCAAAAAACAACATTGATGTAGTGTGTTGGTTTACTATGGGGAATATTTGCATAACTTTAATAACCAAATGAAAGTGATCCTCAGTACAGAACAGGTATAATATTAATAGTTTCAGTCTGTCCATTTTTCATGTTTTAATTACTTTTTGAATCTTCATCTCTAGAATAGGATTATGTCTTTACTAAAATAAATAGCATGTTGCAAGTTGCTTTTATTGAACTCTGTTTTAATTTTAATGGCCTGAAACGTAATTAGAAGTGTTTGTTATATTATGCCAACAAAGTACCAATCATGAACTGAAGACTGACATTGGAGTGGACAGTTTGTGATTATAACTGTATGTCAAGATCTTCATTAAGAAGCACATTAACTAAACATAATTGACTGTAAGGCAGCTGGACAGTGGTAAAATATTTAGTAATGAACCTCTTCACTGCAGTATTTTCTGCCTCAACGAGAACAATAAAAGTGTCCATATTTTCTTTTTAATACCCGTTAGTAAATGCTGCCATATTAGCAAGAAAAATTATATGATCACATGAGGGCTTCATTTTTTCTGCTTCTCCAGTTCTAGGGTTATTAATTCCTATACTGAAAATTTTTGAAGGAAATAGAGCAAAGAGTTCACTGTAGAAGAGGTTGCTTGTTCCTGTTTCACTTATAATCAGAATTTCAAAACAAACAAACAAACAAAAAAAAGAGCTGATTTTATTCCATTTAAAGTTGGACTCAAATAGCAATTTTCAATTTGTTACAAGTAGCAGTGCATCTTTTCAGGAAATAACTTCTATCCTTCTTAACAAAAGCTTAATTTCGTCAGCATTTTTTAAAAGAAAAATTAAATCTGGGAAAATATCTCATACTTTTATTTTTTTCATTATTTTTGTAAGCATTACAAAGGTAAGTGATCTCACATTAATGTTTCTGAGATTTCTGATGGTTTCTAGCCACAAAACTGGTTTCGTGTTTTTCTTACCAAGTATATGAATCTACCTTGTAGGGATGAGGTACTTAAGAATATACAACAATAATATCTTTAAATTTATGGTGTGTCATCTAGTAGCTGTTTTAGATGTATCTTCAAAGTAATGTATTTTTGAAATCTGAATTTGTATGAACTTTTCATCACATCATATCTGTAGAATCTAATGGACTAGAAGCAACAGATTTATGATTATTGGCTTTTTGGATTATGTAAGATTTGAACCTCTCAACAGCAAAGGAATGAAGATCTCAATTTTCTTTAGGAANAGTTTTGGTTTCGTTTTTGTTTTTGTGTTTGTTTTTGTGTTTGTCTTTGTTTTTGTTTTCAATAAAAAAGCCAGAGAAATTTTCTCCAGTTCATGAGTTAGCAGCAAAAGATCCCAAAATAGTCNCCATTTAAAGTTGGACTCAAATAGCAATTTTCAATTTGTTACAAGTAGCAGTGCATCTTTTCAGGAAATAACTTCTATCCTTCTTAACAAAAGCTTAATTTCGTCAGCATTTTTTAAAAGAAAAATTAAATCTGGGAAAATATCTCATACTTTTATTTTTTTCATTATTTTTGTAAGCATTACAAAGGTAAGTGATCTCACATTAATGTTTCTGAGATTTCTGATGGTTTCTAGCCACAAAACTGGTTTCGTGTTTTTCTTACCAAGTATATGAATCTACCTTGTAGGGATGAGGTACTTAAGAATATACAACAATAATATCTTTAAATTTACGGTGTGTCATCTAGTAGCTGTTTTAGATGTATCTTCAAAGTAATGTATTTTTGAAATCTGAATTTGTATGAACTTTTCATCACATCATATCTGTAGAATCTAATGGACTAGAAGCAACAGATTTATGATTATTGGCTTTTTGGATTATGTAAGATTTGAACCTCTCAACAGCAAAGGAATGAAGATCTCAATTTTCTTTAGGAATCATAATTACATAATTGCACATAAAAAGTCTGTTGCAACACATGAGAAACAATGTAATAGTGTTGTGTTTATTGTCACCAATTTGTACCATAATCTTCCTTATGCACTTTCATTATGAAGTGCTTTATATACAACTTAATATACCAGAGAATAGGAATGGCTGTAGTCACATAAAGTATTTGGTGTTATTGCCCCTCTAGTTCTTTTTACCTAGATCTGTTGAGGCCTTTGCTTCACACAGGCTTATAATATTCCAGTGTTAAATACAGAACAAGTGAATTTCACTTGGTGAAGTGACTTCAGGACAAATAATTCAGTTCAGTACTTTGATATTTGAGTGGCTTTTGCTGAGCTAGTAAACCTGATATATTTTAAAATATGATGGGCAGAATTTATTCCTTTAGATGCAGACAACTGTTATCAGTAATTTATTATTATGTGAGTTGTGTTCTATGGCTTCAGAAAAAAAAAATACTTCTTTTAATTTAGATTTTTGAGAACAGATATAGCTCCTGAAAAAGATTTTTCCTGGTATTTCATGCAGCTTGATGTAAGTAGTTCTATTTAGTACAGATATTATGAAAAAAATCCCAGAAGGTGTTGGTTTTCTTCTTGCCTTATTATTGCTTCAGTTCAGAAGCTTCAGCTCAGATATACCATCTGTTGGGTATTTTCCACCTTTTTTTTTTTTTTTTTTTT
>VXBB01009374.1:113052-145659 GCA_013399915.1 Illadopsis cleaveri
TTTTTTTTTTTTACTGTGTTACTGTAGATGTTCATACTTTCAACCTTTGGCTTAGTTGCCAAATTGTATCTAGTTCTGTTCTTGACATACGACAAAGGAGCACAGATATAACAAACACATGTTATGTTTCAAATCTTATTTTAAGATAAGATGGCCATACTTTTTATAGATTGTATTTCCGTTGTTTTTTTATCCCATGGCAAATAGCAGTACACCTCAAAGTCTATGCAGCTGCCATCAGTGGACATACTTTGCCAGTCTTTAATGTGACTAATTCCTAGCCAGAAAATGTCCTGTGTTTTCAGTGAATCATAACTGAAAAATTATTATGGTGACAGGAAATTTAAACAAAAATGTCATTTCATATTGCTGTAGAAAAGCCAGTTTCAGTGACATTTTTAGAATTATCAGTGAGAAGACATCAATCTGTGGTGACAAGAATCAAACAGAAGTGTAATCATGAAAGTGTTTTGGGCTATTTGTTTAACAGCAGGGGTTGTTATGATGATCTATAGATGTAAAATGTTGAAAAAATCTATTTATTAGTAATAAATAGTTGTTTGATGACAATGAGACTTGGTGATACATGCTATAATCAGTTTCCAGTGGAAACATTGTGGAAAACACAGCTTAAAAGGTCTTTTTAAGTGAGCATGTAAGACTTTCTTTTCCCTCAGAAATACCCAGAGAACCCACATTTGGAGTCCTAGACAGTAGTGTTTTTTACTCATTAGTGGAAATGAAAGTGCATACCACATCCTCAGCTCTTTTCAACTACCTCATTAAGATTGTGCAGAGTGTAAAGTACTAGTAATACAGACTTAATCTACCATTTCTTCCACTGTTCCTCAAACTGTACTCACAATAATTGCTTATTCTGCCTTAGAGACCAGTGTGATTCAATCAAATCCCACCATTTATGTTGGATTTAAATTTTGGACAGTACAGATACCGAGAATATCTACTGAGAAAACATGCAAACAACTGTGATGAAATTTAGCAGCTAGTGAAGTTCTGCTTCAGTTCCTAGATCTTACAAGAAGCCTTTGGGTATGTAGTGTCTCCAAGAACACACTAATAGGGGAAAATGCTCCCCAAATTGCTGTTCAAATGCTTAGGCATCCTGCTCCCCACAGGTTCCCACTACAGATGGGGTAGTGAAGAATTCTGCAAGATTTCCCTATGGGTGGCACATAGTGGATATAAGCATCAGTTCCACTTAGTTTTTTTTAAGTTAGTACTGATTAATTCTGCTTTCCTTGGATGGGTATTTCACTCCAGTGATCTCAGGGATCGGAGGCTGCAGTTGACCTTGAAGTTCAGTGTATACGTCACTGTCTTGAAGCTCACACTAATGAGATGTGTCAGGCTTTCTGTCCCTGTGTAGAAAGGAGTTCAGCTACAAGTAATGTAGACAAAATGCATATTTTGCAACTTGCCCTACAGAAAGGAAAATAAGATGAACTTTTTTTTGGTGGTGTGGCTCACTACAAACAGATTTCAGTCACCAAATAACTAAATCAGGAGTTTGTAAACACAATTAAGTAACTGTAAACTCTGTGAGCCACTAGAAACAGGAACATAAAGGAAAAGTAAAGAAGGAGGAGGCACATCTTGAAGTCTGTGGTTTTGGCTGTAGTAGCAAAAGGAAATGAAAAGAGCCAGACCAGCTTCAGGGGTCCTGCAAAACATACTTGTGAATCTGCAATCAGAGAAACTAGTGTTAGTTCCTCCAGTATACACAGTCAACAGCTATTGTTAGATTAGAGGTGGGTCAGTGCTTTGAGCTTTCAAATAACTTTAGCCTCTGTCATCTCTCCTTAAGGATATTCCTTTCAAACCAAAAGAGGGGGGAGAAAATCCGGATCTCTGCGGTTGAGTCTTTATAATCCAATATGGTGTATATACATATTTACAGCCTCCTCCTCTTCATTTTTCTGTGATATGTTATCCTCAGAAAACACCCTTTATTTTTTAAGGCACTGGATTTTATTTAAGCCAAGGCTTCCTATCTTTGCCCCAGTGTATGTGCTAGTTCTTCTTACACTTTTCCAGGCAAGCTGTCTCTTTTTATATTGCCAGGATGAGGCCTTTCAGGAAGAATCCTTGTTTGTCCATATGACAACAAAGTGAGCTAGAAATCAGCTGTTTCAACAGATTGTCTTACTGGATAGCTAAGCATGTGGGAAGCAGTTTGTCTGCTGAACTGGAGCCACCTTAGATTAACATAGCTGTCTTATTTTCTTCAGATGCTTCCATCCCTGGCATATGGAGTCTGCACATCTAGTTGCCACCTAGATCTTCATTCTGAAATCCACCAAGCTTGCAACAAATACACCTACCTGGTGTGGTGCTGCTTTTGTAGGAGACCTTTTTCAGTTCTTATTCAACTTTGAGTCCAAAGATTTTTTTCAAATATATGGTGTTTTGTGGGGACTACTACATAGAGTAAGAGCAGCATGAGAGGAAGAAGGATCACTTGTCTCTAGCAGTCCTTCCTCAGGAGTTTGTCTGACTACAAATTCACAACTTTTCCTCCTTCTGCTTGGATGTTTCAAACCTAAGACCAGGGTAGAGTTCTGATTCATAACCAGTACTGCGGAGAGGTGGAGATGGGTACTTCTGAAGCCACAAAAAATAAAATTTTTCGAAGTGGGAATTACAGAGTGACTTACCTTTTTTTACTTTGCTGCAGGATAATGAATGAGAAATCAGGGGAATATATATATATTCCTCCCATGTTAGAAAAGGCCCTCTGGGCTGTTTTATTTCATCTCATCTCGTGTGTACTAGCAGAATGGAATGATGTTAACTGAAAGAGGTCAGCATATGCTCCAGCTAGTCATGGGTGTCAATAGAGCTCTTGTAATGCTGTTATAAAGTACTTTGATATCTCAAAGATGTGCTCTCTCTGTTTCTCTGTAGACCGTGTAAGCTGAATCAGTTCAGAATATGTGTTTAAACAATTCTTATTCCTTCCTACAACTAAGCAGAATCAGGATACAGATTAATTATGCTTTAGTTCACAATTTAACATTGTGTCCCAAGTAATTTATTTCTTTCAAAATAGATTATTTGAAAGCAAGTGACAAGGGCAAGATTGTTCTCTTCCACATAAATCCCTTTAATTGCTCCCATAACATATAAAACATGTATTGAATTTTGTATTAAAGAGCAAACAGAATACATTTGAATCTTTACTTAAAGTAACTTACAATATCAGGGGTATACATGTAACATTCTTATTTACAAACATTATTTGTATTATTTTGTGAATCATTGTAGATATAGTAATTTAATCTTTAGTCTGGTGAAGAAAAGTTTTTATTTCACCATAGCGGTTTCTCTCGTACAATTAAGAAACAACCCCTAGAATTACATAAAACATAGTGTAGATAGGTTCTTAATTGAGTTATGAAAGTGTAATGTCTTTCTACTACCTGATGCAGCTGGGGGAGGACTCTGAAATTCATTACATTTTTGGACAGAAGGCTGCTTTTCTTTTCTTGTTGTTGGATTGGAGTTTTTTCCCCTTGTTTTTAGCTTGAGTAAGATGGACAGATTCAAATGGCAGTCCTTGGAACGCTTACTAGCCCAAAGGCATGTTTCTGACTGAAATAGACTTATATTCAGCAATAGCCTTAAATTTCAAAAATCTTAAACAAAGCTATTGAAATACAGGCATTTGTGTATAGATCAATGTCTCTTTATCTATTTATTGTTCATAACACCTTTTCCTGAGCATTGCCTCAGTTATTTGCTGTATAAACCTATATAGGTAACTGTATAGATGTGCAGATTGTCTTACTTCTCAAACCTGTGTTTAATTAGTACATAAATTCATAGTCAAAATGTTTAATTTCACTGTTTTGTTTGCCTAGGCTGTACATTATAATAGTTAAATCCCAAAGTAGTCTTTAGAATGTAATATAATGATATATGTTTAAGAAAATATGATTCCATTATTTGAAAATGCTCAAGATGAATTATTTACATAGACAAAACACCTAAAATTCAATCTTAACATAATCATCTTAGGGAATGGATTTATGTGATAGAAAACGAAGAAAAGGAAATTTGTTCAAGACAAATTAGGGAGTAGGAGCTCAAAATAAATGCACTAGAGGCCTTCAGAACCCAGACGCTAGATTTACCAGAGAAAAGTAAATAATAAGTAGGAAAAAAAAAATGCCAAAAGTGATAGTTACATTCTATCCAAAGACTGTAATTATACATCTTAAAACAGAATTATAAACCAAAACAACTATTCAATGCTGCTGGAAAGATTTTTTTTCAGTTCAGTAGAATTTTTAAAGTACTGTTTTTGTTAGTCAAAAGTGATTGACATATAAATGCAACAAGTATTAAAGAAGGTCAAGAAAATATAAACCATATTTTTACAAAGATAGGATTATTACCAAAGCACACACATATATTTTCAGATGAATTGAAGTTTTCCCTCAAAGGATCGGATTTTTAGTTTCAAAATTTATTTTATTTTATTTTAGTGCAGTGGCACTAACAGCAGATGGAATTGGTCATAATTTCCTGCAGTAACAATTTCCTGCAGTAAATATCAAAATCTGCTGCAAATCTTTAAGCAACATGGAGAAAATAGTTTTCAAAATATTCTTGTCTAGTGTATTGCCCAGAAGAGAAGACTAGGATATTGGTTACCTGCTGCTAAATAATCTTATCGTTGAGAGTCTTCTTATTTTCTATGTTCAGGGAATACATAAAGTATATTCACTTAGTGCTTTCATTAAAACTGTAAGTTTCTCCTCGTGATAATAATAACTGAATCTGTCATAACATAATAAGTAGAAGATCAAGATTTCTTCTGAAGTCCTTGATTTAAAGCTTCATTCTCTAAAAACCTTTCAAGGATAGTAGTGATGGGATTAGCCCCATTTAGGATAGATTTGAAATGTAATTTTATGTAAGAATGGCTAATATATATATGTTTTTAATTTGCTGTTGGGGAAAAGAAAAAAAAAAGCACAAAAAAAGATGACTGATGCAAAATTTCATATGCCTTATGTCTCATAAAACAGTAAAATATTTGAGAGATTTGTATGCTGCATGTGACTTTTGATTAAATTTGGAGAGTAGTACTCAGCAAGATCCATACTAGCATATGTGATTTTATGGCAAGCATGTTGCTGGATTTGTAGCTGCAATGCCCTTTCAAGCATTTTGTAATATTTTTTTTCTTTTTTTTTTTTTCTTTTTTTTGTTTTTTGTTTTTTAAGTAGGAACATGCAGGGCAATGTAGAAACAGTGACACCAAGGACTGGCTTTATCTGAGACTGTCTCTGTGAGCTTTACCCACAGCTAAACTGAGGTACAGAAAAGGAGTGTAACATTAACAGCTGAGCAAAATTTATGCCATCTCACCTACCAATGAAGGGTTTCAAACAGNTGATGCAATGATCCTGGACAGCATTTAGGAAGTGCAAAACTCTTATGGGCTATCTTACTCTGATGAGAAATTGGTTGTGTAAGGCATCATACCATGTATTTTGCGGGGTGTTTTTTACGTAAGGTGTGGAAAAATGTTGCCACATCATCAGTCCTTTGCCTAAGGAATTTCCTCATTGTAAGCTAATTTCTGAAACTGAACACCAGATTTAATAACTCAGCAATATTATGCTCTTCTTATTATTATATATTGTATTTCATTATTATTATTTCAAGGCAAAGACATTTCCTGATTTTATGTTAAATTCTACAAAACCTGACCCATATTCTGAATAAACTTTTTGTGGTAGGCTACATAAGCCAAACTTCATCTGCTGGCTGTCAGTGGTTGACAATCTGCATCAGATACGTGCAACCACATTACAGTAAAATTTACTGTTTACCTCTCTGCAGCTGTACTGGGTGTTTGCAGAGAATTTTGTGGAATGCAGTAAGAAATTAGTTGAAGGAACCTGGAAATTTCTGGTTTAAGTTCTTCAGTAGAGTTCTTTCAGTGTCACAGATGAAAGGTAGATATGTTCCTTCCTTTGCATTTCACAATCAGTAGAACACACAATTTGAGGAGTCAGTTTTCATACTTCTTTGTCTGCGCTTGTACACCATTGTGAATAATTAGGGTGACAGTATGTGGTTTGAACTACTGTGCCAAGTTGTCACATATCTTGTTTCGTTGATACCTAGGGATAGCAAAGTTTTGTGAAAAGCAGAGTATCAGTGGTGTGCAGTGATGTTAGGAAGGACAACTGATCCTCCTTAATTAAATTAGTGTAACAAAGTCACATTAGGGGATGCTTATATTTCCATGTAATATAGTCACTGGCTTATGTGTACCTGATTTCTCCAAGGAGTGACGGAAATGCACTTACCGTTCCTTAATGTTATCTTGTTATATTTTTGGATCTGTGATTTAGATGGCAAATGTGAAAAAGCACATGTTGCCAGAGAACTTTCAAGAGACAAGCTGTGAAGTCTAAAGCACACAGGTTATTCCAACCAAGATTGGCAGCAGCTTCCGCTTTCAAGTTTTTTTCCTAGCGTGTAGTCTTCAAACTTATACCTGCAGAATATAGGTTAGAATTTGACTGATAGAGAGCTTTATTTTCTGGCTTATTACACAGTGGAAGTTTTATTTTCACTCTTCCTCATCTGGTCAGGCCCTAGAGAAGTAGAGAGTTATCCAAACAGTTGCAGAACAAGATCACATTCAAATTCCACCATTTTGGTGATCTTTTCAACTCTGTTTACAGGAACATGTAAATTAGTACCTTAGAAGGATCTGTTAAAAATTACACTAAACCGTTTGTGTTGGCAGTATAAATCTCTCAACACTGAATTTGGTCTAGTTAATATGAGCAGACAGTATAATCATACTGGGTCTTACAGTTCTTATTGAAGTCAGAGGAAAGACCCTGCTGTGTTCCCAAGCAATGCTGGGGAACGTTCTGGTCTCTAAATTCTTATTTACCAATGCTCATTGTATGTCATCTGATTTCACTGTTCTCTGATAAGCATGTGGCTTTGTGCTGTATCTTACACAAATTAGTTTCTTAGCTTTGTGTAGCTAAATAAGAGTTAGCAACACAAGTTTATTGCAAACATCTCTCATGTCATTGATATTGAGACGTGTATGCAATAGTAGTTGAAATTCAGACTGATGTCATTTGTGGTCCTTGACATCCAGAAAGAGAATATGCAAAAAGGATCACATGCTTGAAGTGTATTTAAAGGGGGAAAAATGTACTATAATACACTTGTTACTTTTTGTTGATGAGTTAGTTTATTTTAAAGACAGAATAGGTGTCTAAATTTCAGTGGTTCCGCTAGTGTATATTTTAGAAAAACACACCATCTTTCTAAAACATTAAAAAAAATCAACAGAAGAGCAATAAAAAACCCCAAAACTTCCCAGCTAAAACCAAAGGAAATATTTCAGACACCCACAGTTGCCTCTAAAGTCTGATAAGTTTACCCAGTGATACTGATTCACTGTTCTATTGTCTTAATATATAATTTCTGAAGTCAGCCTGAAAAAAAAGGGAACTAAATACTGCAGATGAAAGGAATAATGCCTCATTGGGCCAATTTCTATTAGCTCTGTTTAAGCAGCTTCAGTGAGATTGAGAGTAGCAAGTACGAAATGCTGAATAAAATTTGTTTCTTGCCTCCTCATAAGGTACAAGACAAAATGTAGACACTATTACATTTTCATTCCAGCTACACCTCCAAGGACATTTCTTCAAATCCTCATTAAACTCATTCAGAGTGATTTCCTTTTTAACCAAGGTCAGGATGCTTGTCTTGCAAATCTTTGGACACTGTGAATGGGAATTCATAAATCCTGACATTGGGAAGCAAGGTTGCTCTTGCCCTACATTTAATGAGCGAAAGAAATAAGATGGAAGGGTGCTAAAAGTAAGATCTAACTTGGCTGGAATTGAAAAAAAAAGACTTTTTTTTTTTTTTTTTTTTTTTTTAGCAGGTCACAATGCACTGATGATGTCTCCTGTGATATTCATCATTTATATTTCCAGTAAGCTGGTATTTTGCCTGCAATCACTTTTCAGCTTTCCCTTTCTAGGATCTGTTTAGTCTGTTAGCCCACCAGTTAAAATATATCCTGAATAACTTCTACATTAAAAATAAGAACAGTTGATAGAATGGTTACTTCAGAAGACATATGTTTCATGAGAAGAGAATGGGGTTTTTTTTCATAGCTGTTCACAAATAAATCAGATTGTGCACCCTGTTGAACAATTGTGGGTTTTTTTTCTGCTTTTGTTTGCTTTTGATAGTACATTAAACTTCTTGGCAGGAAACCTGTTGTTTTTAATTAGGAAGAAATTATTTGAATTAAGCAGCCAGTATGAGGTGGACTCTGGAACTTGTGGTGGTTTTGTAGCACTGATATTCTGTTTTTAAATAAATAATAAAAAAAATCACAGTGTGAGCTGGTATAGTCAAATCATTCGATATTGCTGACCAACTGCTACTAGTGATTGTTTTCAGGAAAGATAGAGTAGTCACAACAGGAAAGTGTTGAATAAATATACTGGTATCAGTCTTAGGATGACAATTCAATGTGTTTGCCCTACAGTGTAGATGTAGTCATCCTAACTCCCTTTTCCATAATGACATCCAGGTAGTAAAATTAGTCTGTCTCGCTGCATGTTGTGTTCCTTTGTTGTTGCTGCTTAGATTTCCATGTATCACATCATGGGCCATTTTTTTTTTTTTTCATATTCATATTAATTTTTTTTCCTGATTGAAGAGAATAACTAATGAAACCTGATCCTTAAAACTGCATGGTATGGTAAGAATGCTTAGGAGGAAGATGTTGGGTTTTTTGCTGCTACTTTAGTGCAGCACAGGGTTTGCCTTGTCTTCTGGAGGTCCCGTTCTTTAGATGGCATTGTAGTTAATGAAGTTGGGTTGTTTTTGTTTGTTTGTGGTTTTTGGGGTTTTTTTTTAAGATTTCTTCATTTTATTCCAAGGATATTTCTGCATCTCCCTGGGAACCTGCAAAGTTCATCTCCTTCACTCAGTGATCTCTTTGCTGTCTCCTGATTTCAATGCAGTGTATCAATTGCTCTTTACTTAGTTGAGAGAGTTGGTGTTGCATGTTGCCTGAAAAGGGTGTAGGTATTTTGGGGTTTTTTCTCTCCTTTTCTTCATTTTCATTATGTTGACTGCTCAGTAACTCTGCAGCAGCAGAAAAGCTTAGTGTAAGAGAAAAGGCATCTTCATATCAGTAACAGGCTCTGTAGAGCCAGTCCTCTGCAGAGCTCTATCCCATTTACCTCTGGACATTAAGGAATGGCCACTTACCTTCAGTCAGCAAAACTGCAAATACTTTCCAATCTTGGAGTGGAGAGTATTAAATAAGTTCTTTATAGTATTTTGTTTATCATAAGAGTATCTTTTTGATTAAATTACAACTGTTGTAGTGATCATACAGCATCAATTTCAGTACAAAACGAATGAAAAGCTGTGGTAGTTTTGTAGTAGCAGATTTGTGAATTCAAGGAGTCTGGCATATTGAGCAGGAGAAGTCAGCCCAACTTTTGTGAGTAGACTAGGCAGATTTTCCCACAACTCTTGGGTATTTTAATATGAGGAAGGAATAATATAAAATAGAAGTTGCTTTTTGACACCAGTGTCACTCCACTGTAATAGTTGCTACCCAGTAGCAGAGGTTGCTTGTGCCTACTGGGTTTATGTATCCTCCATTAACTTTACCATAGGATGTTTAAGGTACCAATTAGGCCTTAAGGTATTCAGGACCCTTAGAATCCAGTGGCTGCAAAGCCAAGGCAGATTCAAGGAACTGATAATATGGAACTATGTATAAGCTCTTCTTGTCAAGATAAGTGATGTACAGAAAAAAAAATAAATAAAAAATCAACAATCCAAACAAGCAGAAAAGAAACCAAACAAACCCCCATTACTGAGTAACAAACTGTATTCTCTTTAACATCAGATTAATTTTAGCACCAGTAATGTTAAAATTCTATATAATGCTATTATAAGCCAGTTATACTTTTTTTTAAATAAACATATACATGCACTGTATATATATGATTTTGCACAGAAGGAGCAGGAGGAATTAGTATTAATTGTGAATTTAGCTTTGTTTTTTATTTAAGATAACCACAAAGGCCAGGTAAACATGATTTAGTTTCCCTTCAACAAAATAAGGGTGGTTTTATAGTAACAATTGTAAGCCTGGAGATTACCCATACCCAGACATTTATTGCTTCTTTTATTTTTTTGGGGTGGGGAGTGCATGGGGGAGGGTGGGGAAGAAGCGGGTGGAACCAAAACCACAAAGAAAGAAAAAACCAAACCTGATGATCATAAAATACATAACAAACATACACACAGCAATCATGGGATTCCAGGGGAGAGTGGGCAAGGAAGAAATGTCAGAATGTTTATCATACAGCTGTGCCAAAAGTAAAGGCTGAATGAATGAGATGGAGATTAAAGCCAGTAGTTCTGAGCCTGTATTCAATCACTGCAGTCACTCTGTTTGCCTCCTGCATGCTGATGAAGTGTCATGAATGGTCCCATGTACTTTCATTCCAGTATATTTCAGGCAGTAGTGATTATTGCTTGTACTCAGCTAAAGCTTGAAATAACTGGCAAACTCTTGCTTAGCAACAGAAGGCCTCATCTTCTCTCCCTTGGGACCGCTAACTCAAAGATGTGCTACTTCTTTTAAAAGTTAAAGTTAGAAGGGGTAGATGCTTTATACTCATTTTTTCCCATGATAATTTAAAGGAGAAACCCCAAACTAAAGCCAGCAAATGACTTTGTTCCATAAATAATTATTGACTAGATTATGAATTCCGAATACAATTTCCTTTATAATACATTAAACTGTCCTATAGTTGGACTTTTTTTTACAGGTATAGCTTTTATATGTGCTGAGAGAATAGAATCACTTCCTTTAAACAAAAGATCTCATAGTGTATTTTGATAAAATTCTTTGGAAGCTATTCATCCAGCATTAAATCATTTAATGTCTGTGCGTGCTTTTAATGTTTAGACAAGAGTTTGTATTTTTCAGTGATCTCAATCTTAAAAGGAAAATGACTCCACATTTGTTAAATAAATGAGAAAATACAGAACATGGTTTGAGTTGTAGATTTCCAGCAAATGCACTGAAGAATTCATTTAAAAATGCAGCAGCATTATTCTAGTGTGAATTATATGCTGCTCTGTAGGTTTCTATTTTTGGTTACCACAAGATGGCAAAGCAATGAGCACACAAATGCAAGGACGAGTGAGTTTCATGCATTCTGCATTCACACTTTATGCGCATCAAGAGAGAATCCAAGCACAGAAGGGGTGACAATCACTCCAACAGTCTTTTGAAATCAAAGTACTTCCTCAAGAATGTCTTTCCAGCACTAATTGCAGTCTTCTATTGTGGTTCTTGTATTGTGCAAAGTCAAATGTTTACACTGTCACTGGATACAGCCTCATCACTGGAAAAATGGAAGGTAAAAATTAATCAGATTATTAAATAGATTTGTTTTCTTTTATGTTTTGCTGGTTCTACTTTGTGTTTAGGGCTTAAATAACAAAATCCATNTCCCCTAGTTGCATACTGATCATGCAGTAACTATTATCAGTGGATTTTCTAATATGAGGGAGGCAAAAAATCTTGAGACATGGCTTATCCCAGGACAGGGTGGAATATGCATCTGTATTTAGCCATGCATTCATGTATAGCCATGCATTTTATGTGTGTTAGAATGTATACACAATCTCAGTAACCACTATGAAACTCTCTCTGTGTAGGAGAGGATACAAGATATCAGTTAGGTAATGTTTGAAAGAGAGGAGAAAGAGTGTCTAGGTTTTATACCATTTGCCTGACAATGCATAAGTTTATGTGAAGGGTTAAGCAACCAGTCCAGTCTTGACTTTTATTCTTATCTTTACAGCTAGGCTTGGTGAAAAAGCTAATTAGTAGGAAGTGAAAAAGGGAACCATTAAATGCCATTTTCCATGTCATTCTGGAAAAGCTGGCAGACCACAGGTGGCCCCTTTACTGGGTTAAAACCTGTCTGGGTCCCAGAGAGTGATGGTGAATGGTGTTGCATCCAGTTGGCATCTTACCACTAGCGAGTGATGTCCCTCAGGGATGAGTGTTGGGCCTGCCTCTGGTCGGTATCTTTACTGATGATCTGGATGATGGGATCAAGTGTAAATTCACAGAGGACATCAAGCTGGGTGGAATTATCTATTTGCTGGGGGGTAGGAAGGTTCTACAGAGGGATCTGGACAGACTAAATCTGGATCTGTACATCTCTAAATTTTTTGAGTATGGAATATACCACTACAATTTCTAGTTATTCACAATTTATATTCTGCATTATACATACAGATACTACATATAGACAGTATTTATATCATTGATACATGTAGTTCTGTACNTCATCACTGGAAAAATGGAAGGTAAAAATTAATCAGATTATTAAATAGATTTGTTTTCTTTTATGTTTTGCTGGTTCTACTTTGTGTTTAGGGCTTAAATAACAAAATCCATTTCCTTTGTCACCAAGGGACTTTGGCAAAGATTCTAATTTTTCACCAACTCCAAGAAAGTCTCTTTATTTGAGAGTTCTTGCAATGTGGAAAGGATTGGTTGCCTAGACAGCCTGAGGGTTTTCTCTATTTTACTCTTTTTTTTTTTTTTTTTTTTTTTTTTTTTTTTTTTTTTTTTTTTTTTTTTTTCCTTTTTTTNAAACTCTTGCTTAGCAACAGAAGGCCTCATCTTCTCTCCCTTGGGACCGCTAACTCAAAGATGTGCTACTTCTTTTAAAAGTTAAAGTTAGAAGGGGTAGATGCTTTATACTCATTTTTTCCCATGATAATTTAAAGGAGAAACCCCAAACTAATGCCAGCAAATGACTTTGTTCCACAAATAATTATTGACTAGATTATGAATTCCGAATACAATTTCCTTTATAATACATTAAACTGTCCTATAGTTGGACTTTTTTTTACAGGTATAGCTTTTATATGTGCTGAGAGAATAGAATCACTTCCTTTAAACAAAAGATCTCATAGTGTATTTTGATAAAATTCTTTGGAAGCTATTCATCCAGCATTAAATCATTTAATGTCTGTGCGTGCTTTTAATGTTTAGACAAGAGTTTGTATTTTTCAGTGATCTCAATCTTAAAAGGAAAATGACTCCACATTTGTTAAATAAATGAGAAAATACAGAACATGGTTTGAGTTGTAGATTTCCAGCAAATGCACTGAAGAATTCATTTAAAAATGCAGCAGCATTATTCTAGTGTGAATTATATGCTGCTCTGTAGGTTTCTATTTTTGGTTACCACAAGATGGCAAAGCAATGAGCACACAAATGCAAGGACGAGTGAGTTTCATAATAATGCATTCTGCATTCACGCTTTATGCGCATCAAGAGAGAATCCAAGCACAGAAGGGGTGACAATCACTCCAACAGTCTTTTGAAATCAAAGTACTTCCTCAAGAATGTCTTTCCAGCACTAATTGCAGTCTTCTATTGTGATTCTTGTATTGTGCAAAGTCAAATGTTTACACTGTCACTGGATACAGCCTCATCACTGGAAAAATGGAAGGTAAAAATTAATCAGATTATTAAATAGATTTGTTTTCTTTTATGTTTTGCTGGTTCTACTTTGTGTTTAGGGCTTAAATAACAAAATCCATTTCCTTTTTCCTACAGAATTTCCTTGTCACNCCTTTACTGGGTTAAAACCTGTCTGGGTCCCAGAGAGTGATGGTGAATGGTGTTGCATCCAGTTGGCATCTTACCACTAGCGAGTGATGTCCCTCAGGGATCAGTGTTGGGCCTGCCTCTGGTCGGTATCTTTACTGATGATCTGGATGATGGGATCAAGTGTAAATTCACAGAGGACATCAAGCTGGGTGGAATTATCTATTTGCTGGGGGGTAGGAAGGTTCTACAGAGGGATCTGGACAGACTAAATCTGGATCTGTACATCTCTAAATTTTTTGAGTATGGAATATACCACTACAATTTCTAGTTATTCACAATTTATATTCTGCATTATACATACAGATACTACATATAGACAGTATTTATATCATTGATACATGTAGTTCTGTACTCTCTTAAGGAGTTTAGCATTTCAGAAATAGTTTATTTGTATACCTTACTCTTATTAAGTCTTTGAATCTATTACAGTGTTTGCTTCACCAACAGTGACCAGCTTCATTTGATTGAAGATAGTAGAAAGCAGATATTAAATGTAATAACTTTGGAATAAACTTGTCTCATATTTACAGAGAAGTTGTGTTATAGAAAATTAATACTAATATCTGAAATTGGGAAGCAGTAGAAAATAGAAACTGTCTACTTGAAATTGCTAGAATAGATGTGGTGTATCTAATATGTTTTAAAGACAAAAATGTCACCAGCTATGCATACGAGAGTATAGTTACTGTGTGTACTCATTTATACTCACAGGGTACACTTGTGTATTCTGGAACATTATTTTAATCATTTAATTATAGAAGGATTTCGGTTGGAATGGGTGCCTGGATGTTATCTAGGGAAAAAAAAAAAAAAAAAAAAAAATATTCTNNNAGAAAAAAAAAAAAAAAAAAATAGACCATAGAGTTGTCACACAGTGCACAGCCAAGTGCAACACTGAAAAAGTGTGCCTCTGGTTTTACATGTACCTCCACCTCCTGATCTCGATGCACCTTTGTTCCAAGCTGCTACCATGGCTTGTGGTACATACAAAATCATACAAAGTGAATGGTTCTTAAAATAGACCTTTCAGTTGGCTTAAGAATTCATTTGACATATTTCCTTGGTTAGAATGGCAGTTATTTAAGATGCAACAGAAATTTGCCAAAGGACTGGTGCTGGGAGTGTTGAGACTTTTTTGCTGCTGATTTTGATTTTTTTTTTTCTTTTTGGTCCATGTAGTTAGTGGTAAAACTAACATTGATTTTATTGGGAATGAGATTAGTCATTGTGAAAAGATTCATATTGTACAGAAAATCTACTACTGTTCTCACTTAAGACTAGGGAAGGATTGTAGTTCCTTAATTCATTTGGTTTTAGCAGATTAGAAGAACTGAATTTTGATTAATACCACATCCTTATGGTATTCAGCTCTGGGCTACTGTGAGTTTGATGGTGGTGTAGTTTCACTGCAAACAGTGTTCTGTCCTGTTAACAAGAGCAAAATGATTGGTTAGTACAGAAGATATATGACAACATCAGAAACTGAATCCTAATCTTTTGATTGCCATACCCGCTTAGAAACCAAGACTATGTAATCATTATCTAATACATTCCTTAATTCAATGATAAAAACACAATCACTGCTTTCTGTATATAAATAGGCTCGTGTTTCTCTTGCAACGTGGTCTTGATGTTCTCTTTATTACAAAATTACGGTGTCCCTCTGCTGTTGTCCACTCCATTTCAGACCAAAATATCCATGTTTATGCATCAACATGCACACAAATAATGTGATGCATAGTTACAGCTGTGATTAATCATTCAGTTCACTACACTTACTTGCCCCTTAGGTAATACATACTTGTGTTGGCCTATTTTCTGTAGAGATAGCCTGCCCAATCTTTGAATGATTGGATTTGTCTTAGTGTCATAATAACTCTCCGTTTAGCTGTTGCTGTATAAATTCTGATTACCTATACCTAATTAAAATAACTTTATTTTGTTTGAACCTAATACATTTTGGATTTGAGGCATTTAGACAAAAGGTTATATGGCCTTTCTGAAACCCTTTTTTAATGAAATATTTATTGCTAGCTTTCCTGTTCTGATTCCTATCAGCTTATCCTCAGTTTTCATTCAGTTTTCTATATTGCCATTGGGAAAATTAAAATAAGGGCAGGCCATAAGTGATCAACATGACCATGTATATCTCATATATGTACATTAGTTGCTTAATATCATTCAAGTTTTATTACATCTGGTAAGTGCAAACATTCATTCAATAAATCTTGCTTTACTGCTGTCTTACTCATCCCTGTGGGATCATTCTCCTCTCTATGAGTTTTATACTTTCTCCTGCTTACATACCATTACCACAGAAGCACAATATCAGTATCACTGATCTAAATGACTGAAATATATTCACCAACAGGAAGGCAGAAAATGTTAATGCTTCTCCATGATGTTAACAGTTTTCCTTCATCTTTTCCTCTGTTTGAGGAGCAGCATTTAGTTACCATCAGTGCTCTGTACCTTGACGGCTTTCTTTTTGTTCTCTACTCCAGAAGATTCTGGTCGGTGCTATTTCAGTGTGACCCATGGAGCTGATCAAATCTCACCTCTTAGCTTTTCTTATTAGAGTCTTAGCTGATGAAAGATGGAATATAGTTTATAATTGTTTCTGATGCACTTTATTCCAAATTTAAGAAGAAAATTTATTTTCATCCACCAGACACAGTCAGAACACTGAAACATTGTCTACAGTCAACACTGTAGTATTAAAGTTCTAGCAGGTAGATGAGAACAAAAAATGCAAAGTATAGCCAACACCAGACTCAGGCCTGACTTCTTCCTTTTGCATATGACACTCCCTTAGAAATAAGTAGGAATTCTTACACAGATAGTTTCAGCTTTTTTTTTTTTTTCTGGGTTGGACTAAAAATTGTGTATTGTAAAGTAAAGATATTGCATGCATTGACTGTGGTATGATAAAGAGCAGGCTTAGTGATTCACTCTGTGTTATTGGTATAAGAGTATTGTGTGAGAGCCCATGGCAAATTGTTGCTATGTTATGGTCAATATGAGAAGCAATGCCTTCTGCCTAATCTTCAACACATCCTTTCTGTGAAGAATATCTGTATGGGTATATGTGTGTGAGTTTATCTAAGTACATATATTTTGTGTTTAGAAAACTTAACTGCAGTCTATTTTATGTCTTAGAAAACATATTTTATGATGGTACATGATGAATAGTAGCAAATTTAGTTCATCAAAATGCTGAGCAAAACGGTGTCAGGCCTCATTTTTGTTCCTTTTTATTAAGGACCTTGAACTAAGGAAGTATTATTTATTAGCCATTCATTGGGAAATTGATAGCATAATTTAACTTTTTTATTAGCTAGTAAAACTGATAAGCAGTACATAAAAAGATGGATCTTGTTAAAGAGGGAATAATAATAATAAAAAAAAGGTTCATTTAAAGTTTTTTAAAAGGTCATCAGTGTATAAAGTCTTTTTGACATTGCCTTCTATGATATGAACACATATACCACATAATTTTGCTTCTGTTGATAGATTTGTGTTTATTTTGCAGCGACTAAGTCCAGCAGAAAATGAATTTGTACAGTTAATATGTTTTCAGGTTTTCAGTAACTTGAATTAATTCTACATCTAGTGTGAACATACATTATGTACTTTCTTTAAGCAGAAGCCCCTCTATATGCTGTACAGGGTGAGTGTGCAATGGTTGAACACTTAGTTGTGTAAATGGAAGGCATTGTTCCTGGTTAATGGGACACAGGAGGAGATATTGTATATGTCTCTAATCTTGAGCCCTTCACTGATTGGTAAAGGTGGGTGGGATGACAGTTGTCCTCGTTCACTCTTTGGGTAGCCTTGGATACATGAGCAACTTAAAAACTCTTTTTCTGACACCCTCCTCTGAGTTGTGCAGAAGAGAATCTTATCCCATAAATGGTTATCTTCTTGGAGGACTAGAAATAGGGATATAAAAATCATGGATTTTATCCATGAAAACTTTTCATTTCAGCATGCACCTGTTTCATAAGTCATTTTGAGCAAAACAGATAAAAATGGAAAATGCAGCAATGAGGCTGGCCCAGATAGAAAATCACTCCTCCAAGTCTGCAGAACATCTGAGAATAATAGCCAGCATACTCATACTTCTCTGTCACACTTGCGTAAAACCCTGTTCCCAGACAAACCTTTAAAATGAAAGCCATCACTCAAATTAATCAGTTAAGGAGCTTGTCAAGTTCGCTTCTTCTGGTTGGTGCTGAAGTTTGGTATTAGTCTAACAGAAAGGATGTATTTCTTTTGCATACTGTATCTATCTTTTTAACACTTACCTTGGTGCTGTACCTGCAGTAGTGGGGCTTGTCTGCTGAGTGTAGCCATGTGTTCAGCACAGCACCTGAATGAATGAGGGCCTTTCTTGCGCCCTGCTGTAAACGTGGAGGAACTGCTCTTGTGGGATCAGTGATAAAGGAGAGCAAAGCAAGAAGAAACAGCAGACACAGCAGGTACCAACTGTTCTGTTCTGGTCCTGATGATGTGCTTGATTTGAGCACTGATGCTAGCATCCAGATTAGTTGAACACATGCACCGTAAACTGCCTCAATGATCACTGCAGACACACTACAAGAGATGAAAATTCTGCCTGTTGGAGCTTTGGCCTTGAGGGTCCTTTGTCTGCTCAAGATTCTCAGCATGAGACTGATTTGGATTCATCCATAATACTTCTAATTAATGTAATATATTTTTAAGTTGGAGTATTTCTTCTCAGATATAGTAAGACATTCAAAATTGTTGAAATTTGTTTTCGTCTTGGGTATGGATACTGTTCTACTTCAGAGCTTCCTTTATTTTTCCCCCCTTTTTTTTCCCCAGTGTTTACTTTTGTTGTGTTACTAAGATAAGTTTATATTTCCCTGTGGTTATGTGTGAGCTGTTGTACCTATATGTTCACTGCAAGTGCAGCATAACCAAGCCTTGAGAGACTTTATTTTAAACGGAGAATGTTTACAGACTCTTTCCGTAAACAAAAAAGATGGCAAAATAATGGCCCTAGCTACTAGAACATTTTGTCTGCTATCTAGTGACTTCAGGGCAAGCTTGCCATCTAGATTATCAAAAAAACCCCAACTGCATTACAGTACTATTACTAGAAAGAAAATGTTTTAGGGTTTTTTGTCATAGTCTTTTGCAAAAAAGAAAGAGTAGTGTTACAGGCAGTAGTGAATATAAACAGCCTTATTTTAAAGAAATCATCTAGACCTGCTAACAGACCAGTAGGTTCTTTAGTGTGATCTTATTTGTCCTAAAAAAATCACATAAAATTTTCATAATTTGAATTTTTTATTCATACATAGGTATGAGTTAGCATATGGCATGTTAACAAGCCTGGGTAGTGTTAGGTAGTTGTCTTCAGCTGCCTACTTTGGCCTTCAGGTTTTGAAACCTGATACAGGCATGGAATAATGACACGGTTCTTTTTGCATAGGATATACCTTAGTTCCTAGTGGATGGTAATTAGACTGGGGTTATTGTTTCTGCAGTTTAAGGGCTGAGACATATCAACAGGATTCAATAAAACAAAATTTCAGCATGTTAGTTTTTTTCCTGCATGACCCTTACTGGACCAAATTCTACCCAAAACCTGCTTTTGAACCCAGAATCATGCAGTGCCTATCTGAATACAAGCTGGATGGCTACTTGTATGATGAGTTTTTAAAGGCTGTTCATTTGTAAGTCGTTTTCAAGTCCTTCTAGAATAACAATCAGGTAATCCTAGGATAATGGTTTGATAGTACAAAGGAAAGCCTGAGAAGTTATAAACACTGTTTACCTGAGCGGCTGCATTATATCTACTTCTGATATATGACTTTTTCTGCATGTTCTTTCAAACTGATTTCATGCTCCCTGCAGTGACATATTTTGCTAACACAACAGACTTGTTCCTTCCCAACATACAGCTTCTGGCTCCAACAAATGTCAGTAGCTTTTTAGACAAACCTGTGCTTTTTATTCCTGTCTTTCTCAAGAGGAATATCAGCATCCCTCCAATAACATTTTTTCCCCTATGGCTATTCTGTTTGTTTTATAAACAGACTAGGTTTATTTCACATGTAGAGGCTGGTAAAGCTGGTAAAGACATAGAAGGAATTCATATATATATATATATATTTCATTTTAATTTGCTTTTTCCTTTTATTTTTTCCTTCTTTTTTTATGACATCTTTTAATATTTTAGGAAAGTAATAGAATATCAGTCACTTCCTGGCTTATGCAAATAAGCAAAGCTTTGTTCAGTCCTGAATTGCTGTGGTTATTTCCTTTCTGTAACCAGTCGAGTCCTCCAGAAGCAATTAACTAACCCTTTGGAGCTGCAGGTCCTTTCTGGAGCAGCTCTGTGGAGCTGAGATTTGCAGTTCACACTGACTTACACAGAGACAAAAATTACTTAAAGGATCCAAACACGTTGTCATTTCTACATGCACAGTATGAGTTACGTTTTAAAGTAATAAAGAAGGAAAAATTAGTTAGAACCAGGTTCCTCTGTACAAATGGCTTGCTTCCACATTTATTCATCCATCCTTGACTTTTTGAGCTTTTTCTGGTCTGGAATTCCCTTGTGTAGCAATTCTGATTGAGAATTCCGTTTGTTCTTACTACAGTTTGGTTTTGCGTTTATTTTTCTTTCTCTTGTGTTTTTAATAGTCAGATATAGCGGAAATTATTCTTAATTATACAACAAAACATTAAGCAATTACATGCAATAGCAGTATCAGGTGCAATAAGTTAGGGCATTACTCTTATCTGGGAAAAAATGAAATCTCAAAATGGGCCCTGAATGCATCTTGAATCTCCACAGACTTGATTTTCTTTCCTGTGCAACTACTTAGAAGACTAGGATCTATCTTAATTAAAATTTACTGCTTGTTTCAGAATGGAGGAGCTGAAAACTATTTTCCTATCCTCCTAATGTCTGTGCTGTTTATGTGCTTGAGATGGCTAAGTGGTAGTTTGAAAATTGCAGTAAGATTAGTAATTACTAGGGGGACATAACATACTGTTTCATTGCAGTGGAACTCTGAAAAATACTTTAACTAAATATTTAAAGGAGAAGATATTAATAATTTTTCTCATTATTCATAAGTTTTACCTAATTAAGTTCTACAGTGAATTTTTTCTTCATAAAATGGGCACTCAAGCCACACCTTTTAAAACATATATTCTTTAATACCACTAAATTTCAAAATCACTCCTTTGAAGTAAATGTAAGGAAACTTCTGAAAAAATTGTACTGCATTTTAGTCTACTGGGCACCTGTGGTTTACACCAATAGATTAGGATTATCTAAATTAATTATTGTTTCAGTAACATTGGTCCTTTCTTTTACTGACAACACAATCACACCCTCAAGAAGATCTGGTAAAGACTATTTTAAACAGGTTGTCTAACTCTACCAGCACAAAGAATTGTTTTGTGTAGTCTTGTTACTTAAACGGACACAACATTTGTTTCCATAAAATGATGTAAAGTCCAAAATGATATATGAAACATCTTGGAAACAAATGCTTTTAATGTCATTGACTTTGAAAAGAGGAAAGTGAAATAGTGTATTTCCTTGAACATATTCTATTGAAAAATTGAAATGCCTTTATATCACACAAGTTAACAATTGAAAGGATGTTCTTATTTGATAGTTATTCTCAAATTGTGCTGATTAATTTGAAAAACATTTCCCCATACTGGCTGAGCCAATTCTGCTCTGTTACTTTATTTTAAATGCTTTTTTGTCTTCAGAAGCTTTGTGAAAGCTGTTCTTTCTTATTTAATGGTAGTTGGATTTCCACAAATTTTGGTATTGCAGCTTAAACATGAGTGTGGTTCTTTGACACAAACCAATTCCTTGCCATAATCTCCCTCATTATGAACTAAATTTTAAAAAGAAAAGGTAATTAGACTGTCTGGATTTGGATCATGGATCATCAAAAAATTGAGCTCTGTTTAAACATATACTTTTTTATATTTTAAATTGAATTATTTTAAAATATTTGTTGCTCAGGTTAATGTCAAACTGCAGATAATGAGTGACACTAAGTACTTCACTTCCCCCTTATTTCAGTAGGAATTGTTGATCCTTAGCTCTGCTCAGGAGTTAACATGGCTCTGTTGTCAGAAAGACTTCAATATTGTAATAGAAAACTACTGACTGTATTCCTATGATCTGATTTTGAAACAACTCCTGCATTGTGTTCACTGACAAAAGCATATCTGAATCTAGCCAAGAATTTTAATACCATCTGACTTAATGCATTTTGAACTAAAAGAGCTTGTGTTGCTAGGCATTAAATTGGTGATGCATGGAGAAATTGTTCACTGAAACTATAATATAAGCCTGCATGTACAAATGGGTTTCAAGTAGGTTTTCTGGATGAGCATGAAATCTAAACCTCTGGAAAAATCTGTATTTTTAGACCAAGGCTTACTTTCATTGTACCCACAGTTTCCATTAGTTCATAATTTGATTTTATTTGATTAAATGAATTTTAGATAAAGCCTTCAGCTTTACAATAAGCATATTAAAAAAAAAAGTCACTTGATTACTGCAGTTTATGTGGATTATTTAGATTTTTATTTCCTGTTGGAGAATAGAAATATTTTTAGCCACATAAAATTAAAATGTTATTCCAAGTATCCTCCATGTAATACAAATATATCTACTATTTAATATTTTTACCTATTGCAGAAAATATGGATCTTTCAAAATCTTTGTTCTTTCAACAATGACATATAGTTGACAGAATAGTCTTAGTAATAAACATGAAAAATGCCATTTGCTTTTCAGCTTTTCAATAAGAAATTATTTCATTTCAAGAATGCAAGAGCTAAAGATCTTATAAAAACATGCTCTTTTTACCTTGAGATATTCCCTGCACATTTGCTAAATGTATGTACCTATACTCATGATTCCTACACACTTCCATGAAAGTCTCCCTCAGTTTGAGGACTGATCACAAATGGACTTCATTTAGAAAAAAACCAAAAGAAGTACTGTGTACAGCAATTGTAAACAATTCCAAGATACAAGCCGAAAGTGCAGTCCTGCTTTATTTAAAGTTTTATCAGTTGTGCATTTTTTTTTTAAATTGTTTACTTTGACTTGCATTTTTAATTCAGAATCATGTGTTTTTCCCTTTTTCTGAAACAATTCCATATAGAAGCATTTGTATTTGTGGTGGGAGAGAGTGGGGAGAGATCAACAGGCATTTTAAGAATGTAGTGCTGCACTATGAAAGAGTATTAAAGAACTGAAACTTTTCTCTGTTTAGTAATCAGATGGTGACAACAAAAAAATCAAATAAATTTCCAGTGAGGTCTTAATTATTGGATTAGAATTATATAACACATATTTAAATATTTACATATATATATATATAATAACAGTAGCAACAACTAAGAAACATCTACTAGTTCACTTGGAAAACTCCAGTTTTATTGCACTTCTGAAATAATCTTCATGCTTGGTTCATAAAATAGTAAACCCCATAATTTTCTTGAAGAAAATCTTTTAGACAAGGCTGAAATGACTCTGTTCTTTAATGATTCTTGTCTTGTTTTTCCACCAAGATTATTTTGTTTAGGTTGGAGGGTGGTGAATTACTTTGTGTGCTGCAAGTACATAAAGAGAATATAATGCAAGTGTGCAGCCTTTATGACTGTTCATGGACTGTAGGTCCTAATCTCTCAACCAGAAAAGCTCCAGTGAAACTCCACCCATTACTGCCTTGAGATTTCTTCTCTGGCTTTAGGAGTGAAGTGGAGCATGTTCAGAGGCTCACTGATGAACAGCCTTTTTTCATTACCATCTCTAAAAGAGGTCACTGTGTTAACTTCCCTGAAAATGAAAGGTGTCCTAAGTTTTGCAATTCAGTACTTGCAAGAAGCTTATTCATTCAGTTCCATTACTTTGTACCTTATGTTCCTAGACTAAATTGTTAAAAAGCCAAAGTAGCACACATCATCTAAGTGAGGTATTCCTGTAGACTTGCCCTCTACCTAATTTAAGACAGAGAGGAGATGTTTTACACCAGGATGACTCTCTCTGGAGATGGCCTTCCATAACCTTAACTAATACTTTTTATGCTTTACAGCCATCTAAAATCAAGTAACAGTGGATGTACTCTCTGCTGCACATTATGCTTGCAATCTTTGCAGCCTGTGACACATCAGGAGAAAATATTTATGTCATATATGTAAGAGCTCCTGTAGCTCTACAATAACTTACAATTTTCTTCTATAGCAAAAGAAAAACAACAGACAAAATATCTGTGTATAGCAATTACTCTTGTGTAGATATCCTAGTTTTCAAAATTCATAAAGAAAATAAGGTCACTATGCCTGGAAGGGATTATCATTGCTGAAAACCAAAGCAGAACTAAAATTGTACAGGTCCAAAAGCAGAAAATACCATTAGGTGTTCTTATTGATACTCATTGCTTGCAGTCTCTGAGAAGATCATTGCCTTCACAAATTATCTTGACATAGAGCTTCATCGTTTTTATTCTCTGAGTATAGTCATTATTTGCCTTCTCTGTATTGTAAGTCTGGTTCCTTTCCTCTGAAATGGGAGTTTATACAATTATTCACCTAGGTTGTATGATTTATGCTAGTTTTTAGTGAAAGAAATAATAGTATAAAGACTCATGGATAGTGAAGATTTTGGAAACTCATACACTTATATGTGCCATACTAATGCTTCCACTTTTACATGGCCTAAGGCATCAGGATCTAAATACACCTCTGATTATCTCTTTTTCACATGATCTGCCAAGACAGCTATATTCCTTAGGAGCAATACATCTCCTACAACCCAGAATGAAATATATTAGTGCCAGGGTAAAAAAAAGAATATTGTTCTTTTTTTCATTTCAACATGTTTGAATGTAGCTGGATCTCCTGTGTCTTTTTCTAGAAAATTATGTGCCACAATCTTGCTAAATCTTTGCATTCTAATCCAATAATTTTGAATGGGCAAACAAAAAAAGCAGCGTACAGAGTAAAAGTCGTCTCATCAATGTGTTTATCCTGAGATTTTTTATTAACAGACTGGGTGGAAAAGAATAGAAACACAGGACTGATCATAGCTCATAAGTCTAGTTGCCAGCACCCATTAAACACAGTGGTGATAATGTTCACTATTGTGAATATAATATATGTTTAGAAGTGCCTAATATATATTACTTACATATGTCATATATGTGCATGAATTTGTAGTACCTTATTCTATACCCATCCTTGAGATCTTCATTTTTGCCATTTTTTAATTCACTGCAGTGTGAGAGTCACAGAAACATAAAATTTAGGTGCTTTAGCAGCGAGCGAGACACAATGCTGGTGAGAGTCTAGAATATTTTGCTGTTCCACACTATAGGCATCTTAACTGCTTCTGAGAAGAGTAGACTGGGTAAACTTGTATTCTGAGCAAAAAAATTTAAAGTGCATAGAAAAAATACATAGTACCTTTTGACTTAAAGGCCATTCATATATATTTTAAGTTGGTTTCATCTTATTTTTTTAGTTTTGACATTATTACAGAATTTTTGCTTTTTTCTCTTTTTATTGCAACAGCAAAGAAAACCAATTTACTGTGAATATTATTTAAACTGCATTTTTTCTGAAAAGAGTATTGAATTTTCCTTTTTTTTTTTTTTCATAAACTAAAACATAGAAAGCTTGTGATTTGCAGATAGTGTTGCACATGTTTACTACTGCACTATAAATCCCAGAAATTATGTGTAATGCAAAGTGGTAGTTGGAAATTTTTTTTCAGTCTTTCTACATGTTGAAATTCAATAACGTATCTTTCCTGACTAAAAGGTAGTATTTTGGTGTACTACTAGCCTACTAGTGGTTGTACCAGAGGAAGTGCGTTGCTTTAAAAGTATAGCTTTAACTTCAAATTAATATTCGTCATAAAATATTTTTTTTGAGCTTTTTGGTTTTCTTCTCATAGCATAGTCCAAATTCAGAATTAGGTGGCATGGATTTCTTTAGTACTTAGGAAAAGCTACCTATATTGGAGAAGTCAATAAAAAGAAAGTAATTACTGAGCTAAGGGTGTGGTAGCAGTTAAGCCATTTGACAGTTACATAGTACATTTAGTGAAGGAAAAAAAAGAAAAGAAAATAAAATAACAGCTACATCAAATATGAGTCAGGAAGAGAATTAATTATCTTTCAGTTTAGATGAAACAAGAGCCAAAGGATTGAGAGTTTGGCAAGTGATGGCATGCTTTGAAAGGATTTTCCTTCAAAAGCAACACACAAAGCAGTTAAGACTTCATTGTATTCATGGAAATTTGGGGAAGTTTTTATTTGCCATATACTTCATAATTTCTTTTCTGAAAGTATGTAAAGAGCATACCATTTAAATCGCATTGCTATAAAGGATTGTTCTTTACTTAGCCAACATAAGTAAAAGTAACTGCGTAACCTCAACTCTCTGACTTTTACAGAACAATAATAATTTTCTGGCAGAACCAGTTTGCAGGGTTTTCATAGGTCCACCACAAAGAAAAATTGTATGTCATCTCAGTTTTATTATATCCATCAGCTGGCTGCCTATTTGTTGTGGAGTGTCTGCTGTGACTTAGGGCCGTGGCTCTATTCGGCTGTAATAGATTGCCTGAAGTGCATTCAGTGACTCTGGTACCTGTTGCTGGTTTTTTTCCAGGTCACCTGGCTGCAGGTACATGTGAGATTGTTACTTTGGACAGAGATAGCAGCCAGCCTCGAAGGACTATAGCCCGACAAACAGCTCGCTGTGCGTGTAAAAAAGGACAGATTGCCGGCACAACAAGAGCAAGGCCAGCGTGTGTTGATGGTAAGGAGCAAAAAATATATTCAATCTGTTTCTGCCAATGCAAGAGTGGTGTCTTATTAAAAAAAATAAAAAACTCTATAGAAGAAATTTTCATGTTGTACCAACTTACAATGGCAATAGCATTGAAATACACCCAAAGGGTAATGCTAATAGTATAGATATTTCAACTACATTCTTTTCATTGGAAATTTCACTTTTCACTTGATATGCAGTTGAATGTTGAAGGCATGGTACTGTTATATTCTGCATGTGATTACAGGAACAGCAGTGAAATGGCATTCTTTTTTCCCCTACTTTTTATTCCTTAAAACATTTAAAAAAATGCAGCAAACAAGCCTCAAAGGTCTTATGCCACTGGGAGGCTAATGTGACTGCTCCTGTGTGATGTTTAATGTTGTTGAAGAAAGCACTGATGCTATAATTGGAATACAGTATCTGAATGTACATCACATGTCCAGTATTTTTTCTCTCTTTAAAATTATATTCTGAATGATTCACTGCAGATGCACTGATAGCATCTATGTAGCTGGAAAACTGCTCATATACAGGGAGGTATGAAAATGTTTCACTTGGAAAGAATTTTTTGAGACAACTGAAATTCTCTATTGCATTAACAGTGGGAGAGTCTTCAAGAGAGGTCTGCCTTGCAAGGCTTTTAGCAAGTATTAATATTAAAAATGAAATTGGACACATATCGAAAATAGTGTTGTAAAATTATATGTTTTGATCTAGTCTCCATTAGCAAAAGTTAAAAAAGAAAAATACGCTTATGTATTAAACTATAATAAATTAATGTATTGGCTTTGAATACTGGCTGGTTTGAGTCCTCAGATAAAAATATTGTGGAGAATACCCTACTGTTGCCTCAGAATTTGGTCATACTAGTGATTATCAAAAAGACAGCTCAGAAGGAGATTTCAGAGCCAACCCACAAAGCTAAATATAGAACATCATGCACATTCTATTTTTGCATTTTTCTTTCACTGTTTTTAGTACTCTGTAAGATAGTTCCTTATCTGTCTCTTTCATAATATAATACTATATCCAGTAGTTCTCCTTTCATGCTTCATTGTAAGATCATAAGATGCAATTGCTTAAGAAAGGAATGATTCAGTTGTGCCATTTATAGTTGCAACTTTAGGAAAAATGCTTACTATCAATTAAAATATTCAACATATGTTTCCTATTTTAGAGCAACATAGTTCTAAGCAAGACAAAAAGAGTTTTGCACCAGCTGATGGGAACAAAGCATGATTTTTCCTCAGTCAGTTTTGGCCTATAGTTAGATTGATTTGCTGTAACTTGGATATCCAAAGGTAGCTGCTAATAACTCCAGTTTTTCTTTATACTCAATAAAGGGCAAAAGGCACCTTCTCAGAGTAATTTATCTCATCATAACTGCCTAAGATAAGTCTGATGTATCACTCTCTGTTACACACTTTGTGTGCCTTGCCTTGATACACCTGTGAGTGTCTTAAGATGAAACTTAATGTACGTGTCACTAAGACATGTCCGCACTTCATGCTTCAATTATTACATTAGGTTGTTTTCAAAATATGGAGGCTTTGAGTCAATTTGGTATTTGAAAGTATTTTTTCTTTCTTGGGAAAAACTCACAAAGAAAGTCTCTTTCAAATTCTGCTTGTGCTTTCAATGTGCTTGATCATTTTATGAAAACAGAGAACTGAATGCTGAATGACAGCATCCACGGTTAGATATCATGTAGTCAGAGAAGGTTCTTTATGTAATACTTCATGTTTGAAAAATAAGTGGGAAGTTCATCAGTTGGAAAATAAAACTTCCTTTTCACATTTGTGTCTAAATACTTTTTTTTTTTTTTTTTTTTCTTGCTGTTGGTCAGAAAAAAACATTTCTGCTGGCTCTGGGAGGAGCTGGGAGCTCCCAGGGCAGGGAGAGCTGCTCTCTGCCTCCCTCAGAACATCCCNGGGTACAAGTTTCTGCTGGGGATATTCCAATTAGACACAAAATGATAATTTTTCAAAATTAGAAAAATCAGCCTTTGAAACACCACAGGGAACTGGTGAATTCGCCGTAATTGTACATTTAAGATTCAGCTGGGGAGGGTGCTGGGCCATTTCGTATAGACTGGCATTTTTGCCTGAAAATGTTGGACCAGATGATCCTTGAGGTTCCCTTCCGACCTGGCATATTAAGATATTAATAATACCATGGTTCTTCATTATTTTATGAAATGTTTATAATTAGGATGTTGAGCCTTTGCTAAGAATAACTGCAAGATATGTAGGACATGCTACTTTATTTTCCTGAGCACTGTTGGGGATGTTTTGTAATCAGAGCTCAAAAAGGTTGGTGATACCTAGAGCTGTATATCAAGTTTCCAGACTAAAATGAAGGCAAAAGTCAAACCTTTGAAGTTTTTGTCATGAATGAAGTTTAAAAAAATTGTTTTACATACCATCAACACAATTATATAGGAAAGAATAAACAAGAACTTTATGTTGTCTCTTGCTTGCTTACAAGTAAAGCTGGCAGATGAATTGGCCACTGACTGACAAGTATTCATCTGTGAATTTACCAGGTTCATAGTTTAAAGAATGAACACTGAATTCTTCCATATTCTTATACGCAATTTCTAGAATAAATCTTTTCAAACACAACTACTTAATGCTTTATTCTGGACATGACATGAACACTACATAAAGTTATGTAGGAGAAAGCTGTTTTTGTCTCCAATATTATGTCAAACACTGCTGGCTTAGGAATGTACAACCAAACATAATTGCTGGGTTGTTCTTTTGTTTACAATAAAAAATCCCATTTTTCAAACAAACAAATAAATCCTTCTCTGAGCTTTCTTAAATACAATGTAGAATGTACTTTTGCAAATTTTTCTTCATTTATATTATAGTTGATGTTACGTATTTAACTGCTATTTGAAATTTCATTTTTGCTATCAAAAAGATAAAAAAACTCAAAAATTTGGTTATTTTCATTTTTTTTTCTTTATATAGTGTTGATTTTAAAGAGATTATTTCTAAAGTGAAGGTAGGCCTTAGATTTTAATGCAGTCATATGTGAAGGAAGCAGGCATAATAAATGTGACCTGCTAAGCTGATAGTGAGAAAATATTAGCTAACAATTCTGTTGTATCTTCTGGCAAGAGAGTGGTTTGAGAATTCAGTATTAAGGCTGGTAATTTTTGCAATCTTAAAATGCATTGTGTTGTACCTGGCTACCATTTGTACAATGTTCGATGGTGAGAAGTACCTTAGAATATATTCAGTTGTGTAGTATATTTCTTGGAGCTTTGAAATGCAAGTGCCAATTCTTACAGCAAAAGGAGTAGGTAATTTAAGGGCTCTTAAACCTTACAAACATTGGGTGAGATTGAACTTGTCAACATAGCTCTTAGAGTAACTCCTCAGTTGATTATCAAAATCCACTCTGCTTTCCACAGCTGCATCACTGACGGTCTTTTCCTAAGAAAGGAAACAGAGTGAATGTCAGATAGATAAAACTGGAATTCTTAGAAATGAAATACAATATTTAGAACTTGGTCTGAGCAGTACATGAAGAACAGAGGTTTTCTTGAAATATTTCCATGTGATGGAGAGGGTTGATTTAATTTGTATTTTTTTCTAGCAGTCTTTAAGTATGGCAGATTGCTAATGTATTCTGAAAAAAAAGGCATCGATATTCACTCTGATTTAAAGCTTGATTTAGTGTTGATTGCTTCGTTTCCACACCCACAGAGTCATAATGTATATTTGGTATGTTTGGTTACGATGTAATTTTTATTCATGAATGTAGGGTTTGTGATATTATGACAGCGGTTTGCCTGCTCTTTTCATTATATTATTTTTATTTGCAACTGGTGTTCCCTAGTCCCATTTTTGAGATCAAATTCCATAGCAGTGACCTCAGTTGCATTAATTTGATAAGATATTTTATTTCAACATAGCATCTGGTTTATCACCAGTGTAATTTCCCTGTGTGTCAGTTAAGCTTCATCAGTTTTTAAGCTGGAAGCAGTGAGAGATTAGAAGATAGCAATTATTCTTTGGTTTTGTACAGTACCTTTGCTAATTTAAATTTGTTTTAAAGCAAGTGATGAAAAGTCTTTCATAAAAGTTTGTGTACATATGCACACGTGATTTGTGTTCTTTCACAAGAATTGTATAAATCTGAAAATAAGATTTGTTATGCCAAAGCCTTTCTTAGAATACAAGGACAGTATCCTGAGAAGTGTGCAAAGAACTTTCAAACGTTCAATAATTCCAATACTTATGTCCTATACATATTTATAGGTAAAAAAATAAACTACAGTTTTGTGCAGGAAATAGAAACTGTTGATGAGAGGAAAAGTGACATGAGAGAATTAGTTTATTTGCCTGAGAAAATTAGGAAGGCAATCATTAATTTGTTTACCTAAATTCTGTGATTAGAAGATTGTTATGGTCTGGATTTGAGTACTGGTTACTTTTTTATCCACTAAGTGCTATGAGAAATGCCAGGAGATCAATTCCAATATCCAAAAATCTTAATTTTGGACAGTTGTAGCTCAGGTAACTGAATTGAAAGTGTTCAGACACCTTTTGTTACAAATCAAAGTCTGGTTTGATCGGATTGTTTGTTTGTCTGTTTTTCACATCTTAAAGTTTTAGTAATGTTTAATTTTCTTTTGTAAGCATTGTAGCAGTATTGGTTTCTATAGGATGTTAGTATATATAAGTTGTTCATACATTATGATTAACATGCTTTTCAGCTGGCACTGATTGGTTTTGTTTAACACAGACACTCAGCATCTACAAGGAAGCCACATTAGTTTCAATCAATAATTCCCTGCTCTTCTTATTATCTCTGGGACTCCATAGGGAGGTGTAGGGGTCAGAAGTGATCGTTAATAGAATCCTAGGTCATGCACTTCAAACAAAACTGCTTAATAACTGGAGAGCTTCATCATTCTAAAGAGTCTTAGACATATTACAGGGAGCAAAAGAAGGAAGAAAAGAGAACTATAATTATTTTAAGAAATCAGATTTTTTTCTTTTACATTTAGAATACTTATTATGTTTGTTATTGTAATATTTATGTTATTTTAGCATGATTTTATTGCAGATATTTCAAATCTTCCTTCACTCTAATTATACATTTTACTTTGTTGCATTTAAGAAATGTCTCTTTAAAAAAACAAGTAAAACCAAAAGGAAAACTAGTATGCATATCAAACCTATTTTTGAACCTGGCTGGAAGAAATAATAATTCTTTTCTTCCATTCCTCATCCTAACTCCCACATATACAGTCACAAATGCATCTGTACTTATAGATTCACCAGAGCATGTACATGGCTTTATTTTCTTTAAACTACCTTTAGACAATTCCAGACTGCAGATTTTCCTAGTTACTGATATGGAAGTAAAATTGTTTCTGTTACTCATGAGCTTCCCTTTTCTATGCATGGCACAGACATAGTCTGACAATTTGCACCTTGCAGGTTACTTTTCATTTGGAAATGCCCAGCAAGTTTCATTCCAGTTACTTTGCTTTCAGCTCCAAACTAAGGACAATATGTAACATTCCAAAAGAAGCTGAGTGAAATTTCTTGTTTCAATAATATCATAAACTTAGTAAAATCATGTAAACATGTTCACATTGAATACCATTGTTCTCTTTGATCATGAATGTCAAGTGTCAGTTAGATACTGAAGTGTTGCTGGGAAAGAAATGCTGTTCGACCCCAAGACAGAAATTGAGCAGTATTAAATGGAACGTATCAGTAGCAGCACCATCAACGGCAACAAAGATGTGTTAGAAATACAGAGAGGAAAGTTAGGTTTACTCTCTTGACTGAAAATCCATAAAAAGAATAACCAAACACATGACATAAAAACACGGCAACCAATGAAAAATAAACCCAAAACTCTGCTTAGGATGGTAGCACAGAGATTGATAACTACCCTAAGGGAATACTTTAATGAAGAAGGGTAGGTAAGGGCTTCACTATGTTCTC
>VXBB01009380.1:8193-18317 GCA_013399915.1 Illadopsis cleaveri
GGCTGTGGGATGGGCAGAGGTGAGGGATCATCCCTGCCTGTGGGATGGGCAGAGGTGAGGGATCATCCCTGCCTGTGGGATGTGCACAGGTAAGGAATCAGCCCCGGCCCTTTCTTTGGGATAGCAGCACGAGGAGATGCAGAGCTGTCTCTAATGAGGGTGTTTTGCATAAACAGTTGTGTTAGAAGTAATGGGGAAAAGGAGCAGTTGGTCAGGTGAGAAGTATTTCTTAATTAAGCTGGGGGAATGTGATGGAGCACCAAAAGCTGGCATTTTTGTCAGGAAGGCCTTGGGAATGGCTCACCCCAGTGCTGGGGCTGCTCTGCTGGTCCCAAACTACGGCGTGCTCCTCCAGCCCCTGCTCTGAGCACAGGGGGGAGTGACACCCTGCTGGGATGGCACCCAGGTCACCTCAGGGATGTCCCCTGCCTTCCCTGGGGGGCTCAGTCTGTGCAGCTGGGGAGCAGCACATCAGGGAGGGGTGTCCTCATGCTGAGGGAACAGTGCTGGAATTCCTGATGCCATCTTGGGCCTTTGGTCAGTGCTCACTGGACANAGCCCGTGACCTTTGCAGGGATGTGTGCAGCCAGGGCTGTTCAGGATGGCTGGGCCCAGCCCCTTCCTTCCCAGGCAGCCTCGGCTGCTGCTTCCTGCCCTCCCTGAGCCTTTTGGGTGCCTTTGTTGTTTTGTGCTGCCCCAGGGGAAGCTCTCAGGGAGATGTGACTGTTCTTGGCAGAAGTGGCTCCAGGGTGGGCACAAGCTGGGCTGGGCAGAGGCAGCAGATAAGGGAAATATCCCAAATAAGCCCCCAGACCCATTCCTCCTGCAGGGACAAACCAGCACCTGCTGTGCTGCCTGAAGTGTTTTCTCTAAAGAGATGGGGGGGGGAAATAAACCCCTCTCTGTGACTTACTGAGTTTTGTTTCCTGATTTCCATCGAGCGAGTTAACACTTGGATAAAGGGAATGCTTTCCCCTCAGTTGTCTGTGTTTTAATTTTAGTTTTCCCTGCCATGGCAGGAGTTAGTCTCGTGTGTCAGAGGCTGTTTCCACAATTATGGTTTGCCTAATGGTCCTTTTGTTATAATTCATAGGCTAATAGAAGTCAGAGATGGAAAAGACCTGTTAGATTATGGAGTCACTGCCCTGCAAATGCAGGATATCATCTCCAGGACAGAGGATGTCCTGGGTATTATTAAACAGATTTTACACTTGATCTTAGCTAAATTGTGGTTGGGAGCCATTGGGTTCCTGGAAGGTGCAATAACAACGGCTCCATTTCAGGTGCTGGGAGAGCACATCTGTACTGAAGTTTACCATGTGGCATTTCTCTGCCTTGCCTCTAGCTGTGCCTGATTCCTAAAGGGAAAATTAGAGATTGCCACCAGAGAGTGGAGTGAGGGGGGAAATAAAATCCACCAAATATATCTAAAAAAGCCCTTAAATCTTCCTGAGTTTCAGCAGTGCAAAATATCAGCTTTTTAGGGAAAACAAAGCTGCAGAAGGAGAAAATCCCTCATCAACATGAGTGTTGGCAGCAAATGTTTATGGAATCCAGCAGCTTTGGTGCTGAGCTGAGCTCTGAATGCTGCTGGGTTTGGGCACAAGTGAACCCAAAATGTTAAAGGAGACTCAATTAGAAAAAAAACAACCCAAAATGCCAAAAAAAACCCAACCAGAAAATGCAGAGCCCAGCCTTGACAACATCAGCTCAGCTGGGTGAGAGCAGCCACCTCCCCTGAGGGCAGGGACAGAGGGGACAGAGGGGACAGAGGGATGTGCCAGGCTGGGGCTCAGGGACCCTGCAGGAAGCACTGGCTGTTCATTTCCTCCTGGAGCTCAGGGCATGGGGATGTTTCTGATCTGCCTTTCTTCCATGGACTCCCAGAAGGATTTGGGCTGGAAGGAACCNTCCAACAGGTGAATTTCCTGGTTTTAGTGTGTTCATTTTCATGTGGCTGTTCAGAAGGATCAGCAGGGTTCCTGTGCAGGTGGCCCTGTCCTGCCCTGCCCTGCCCTGCCCTGCCCTGCCCTGCCCTGCCTGCAGCTCCTGCTGTGTCCAGCAGCCCTTCCCTCCCCTCCCATGGGTGCTGGGGTGTTTGGGTGAGGCTGGAGGCATGAGGGACACCCGAGCACGGAGCCTGGAGCTGTCAGCTCTGCCAGGCTCTGCCTCCTCTGGCTGTTTGAGGAGANTGTGCCAGGCTGGGGCTCAGGGACCCTGCAGGAAGCACTGGCTGTTCATTTCCTCCTGGAGCTCAGGGCATGGGGATGTTTCTGATCTGCCTTTCTTCCATGGACTCCCAGAAGGGTTTGGGCTGGAAGGAACCCCAAACTCACCCAGTTCCATGGGCAGGGACACCTCCCACTGTTCCAGGGTGCTCCAGCCTGGCCTGGGACACTGCCAGGGATCCAGGGGCAGCCACAGCAAATNCTCTGGGCAGCACTGGGGCTGCTCTCAGCAGCACCTCCCTGCTTTGGGATAACAGGGATTCATCCCACAGCTTGGGAGATACTGGGAAAAACGGGAGCTGGAAGGACACCTCGATTCCAAAGGCTGTAATTAAAGGGGGGATAGGCTTTGCTGAGCTGATGTGCGGCAATTAAAAGGTGGAGAAGGTTTCCTCCAGGACAGAGTGCAATTTTCAGGACGTTTTGAAAAACTTCCTCTGCTCCTTGTAGTTCTTCACTGGCAGGATTGGGAACAAAACCCACTGGAGCCAGTGGCCGTGGCAGGAATGGCTGGGGCTGGAAGGTCCTTTTTGGGGTACAGCTCCACCCTGAACCCAGTTTGGTTATGTAAAGTTGCTCCATGGCATAAACCTGACCTCGAGTTATTTTCAGTGCTGCTCTCATCTGCTTCTCCTATAATTAATTCCTGGTGTAATTGCTCTGTAAGGGAGTCTGGCCGCTCTGCTGGCGAAAACAGTCGTCATCAAATATGTGGGAAAAATTGGAACACAAACACGAGCCTTGCAAAGGCCGAGCAGCAAGCTCTGAGATTTTTCAGATGGAACTGGAGAAGTAGAGATTACTGCAGCAATAGCTTTTTTTTTTTTTGTACTTTCCAACCTCATGCATCTCGAAATAGACGCCTGTAACATCCTATTTACAGCATTTTTCTTCCTGAGAGTGCCACTGCAGGAACCCTGCTGAGCCCAATGGCATTGTCTGGTAGGGAACAGCCTCGTGGCCTTGTCTGGGAGTTACATTAAGTACAAAGCCTGTTTATTTAGATCAAAATGCAACTTTTAAAGCAAGCTGAGGAAACCTTTCCTTCCAGGAGTGAGCAGAGGCTGTGGGTGCCCGTGGCCAGGGAGGTGCCAGGACTCCAGGAGGGGACACACCTGCTCAGGGAGAAGCTGTCCCTGCTCGGGGCAGGGCTCTGGAGCAGAGGAGCTTCGTGGTCCCTCCCAGCCCAAACCATTCTGTGGCACACGGAGCTCTCTGCCACCAAGGCATCCTGAAGTTCCATGCACAATTCTGCTTGTGGTCTGTGACAATAAAAACTTTTCCTCCTGACTGGGTCAATGAAAAAACAGAAGGGGTTTTCAGATGCCCACATGATTTAGGCTCTCCTGCAGCTGCTGTGAAGTGCTTGGATTTTTCTGCAGAGGGGTTTGTTTTAAGGGCATTATTTCCCCTGCTAAAGGAACTCTGTGGTGCTGCCTTCCCTCTGTTCCCTGCTCTGCCATCCCTGCCGTGGCTCCAGCCAGGAGGAAAGCCCAAGGAGGGGAAGGTGCTGCTTTACCCCTCCACAAAGGGCTGATTTTGCTGCTCAGGAGTGTAGAGGGCCTGGCACACAAAGGGTGCTCCACATTCCCCCCGTAGCAGGAGCTCAGGAGCCTTCACGGTGCCCTTTACCTGTCACAGCAGATCGGATCTGAGCTGCCTCCCCGGGCTCTGGGGAGCTTTAAAAACAATATCTGAACGTGCCCCGAGGAGCACAGGAGCCGGGGAGCCAACTCCTGAGCAGCACTGGGAAAAGGGGATGTGTGTCCTGGGGACACCACAACGGGCTCCTCTCCCTCCCTGCTGCCCTCCTGCACAGAGCCAGCCAAACTCCCATCACAATGCAATTAAGGCTCTCTGATAACCAGAATTTGCCTGTTTGATCCTCGAGTGGCACCGCTCGGGGATGTGTGTGAAGCTTTCAGGGGCTGTGGGGATAAAGGGTGGTGGAACCCGTGGGATCTCAAACCCTGCTCCATAAGGACAGAGCCTCGTCCTGGAGCTGGTTTGGGAGAAAAAAAAAAAACAGATTAAAGAGCACTAAGAGCCAGAATTACATTCTAGCTTGCAGTTTGATTGCATTTATTAATAGGAATAGGGGCTCTTTTTTAAACTTTTTTTTAAAACATAAACTTGAGGCCAAAAATCTGAGGAAAAAAACTTCTAAAAAAAGTTTGTGTTTTCCTCACACACGTACAAGTATTGGGAGTAAAAGGCAGGAGGAGTGCACGGTGTAGGATATTTCCAATTTCTCTATTCCTTGCACATGGAGAGCAGACACGGCTGATCAAAAAAAAATCCCCACCACCCTCTTGCTGCAGGTGCAGCTCTCCAACTCTGTATCTGTTTGCTGTACTCGTGATAAAAATCCTCCTTTTTTGGTGCCATACATGAAATCCATGTCTTCTTTTCACTGTTCATAAATAATTTTACAGCAGCAGTTGCTGCTCCCTGCAGAAGGCAGAAAAATCTGACTAATGAGGGATCCCAGTTCCAGGTTTCCAAAGGGCAGTTGCTGGAAACATCCATGAGTCAAAAACAGTTAAAAGCAAATCACAAAAAAACCCTTGTGAGGAGCTGAATTTTGGGGCTGAGGAGCTGAATTTTGGGGCTGAGGAGGCAGGAGAGGCGCTCTGTACACACAGGGGTTTGGAGGGGAGGTTCCTGTGGGACATTTCAGTGGTGGAACTGTGGGAACAGTGAGTTGAAATATCCCTGCACCTCTTGGACTAGCAGAGGGATGGCCTGGCCACCTCATCCCTCTCAGTAGAAAGGGACAGAAATTAAAAAATGAGGTTATTTGGGGTTTTTTTGTGGGGGTTTTTTGGTTGGTTGGTTTGTTTTTTTGGTTTTTATGGCCACCTTCCACTGTCCCAGGCTGCTCCAAGCCCTGTCCAGCCTGGCCTTGGGCACTTCCAGGGATATCCAGTGAAGACTCTGCTTGTGTGTCTCTCTTGCTGGGTTTGCAGCCCAGGTGAGCAGGCACAGAGTTTTTATTCCCAGAATAATTCCCTGGTCATTGTTCAGCAGAATTTGGTGATTTATTCCCAGTGACTAACTGGACCAGGAACAGGAGTGCTCCGGCCCTTGGCCTTTTGGTGACTAGAGGAACTCATTATTAATCCACATCTGGCTTTACACTGCAGATCTGAGTTTCAGTTTTACATGGTGCTCTGCCACAGTTTGACCAAACCCTCCAACCCAACCCTGGGATAGCAGGGGATTCATCCCACAGGGAAATATTTGGAAAAATGAGCGCTGGAACAGGAAGGGCACCTCGATTTAAAAGGCTGCATGGGTGGCAGATCCACTCACCCCCTTGATAATTAAAGAACTCATGGTGCCCACAGTGCAGCCCCTGCTGGTCTGGGGGTTTTGGGAGGAGTCCTGGTGGGAAGTGACCCAGGGCAGGTCCCACCTGTACCTGTGCCAGGGCTGTCCTGGAGTGAGCACACCCAGGCGATGCTCAGGCTAGCTGGGAACATGGGATGAGAGTTCCTCGGGGTTTGGCGTGGGGTGAGGCTGCCCAGGAGCTGCTCCCTCTCTGCTCTGTGGCACAGCCCCTCGCTCAGGCAGCGCTCCCCTCTGCCAGAACACATTTAATGCTTCTGCTCCATAAAAGATCATTTCTTTGCAGGGAGAATTAACGCGCGCGGGATGAGAGCGGCCCATATGTATAACCCAGGCACGGTTATTCCTACAATTACAAGTCAGGGAGTGATAATTACCATGGCAATTTGTTTCTTTATGGATGAGATTTCTTCAAATAGATGCAGGAATATCTCCTCTCTGTCTCCGTGTCCTTATGTTTGGCTTTTCCGCGAGATAAAGGTTCCGCCGCAAACGTTTTAAGGAAATTGGAGGTGCTTACTGGAAAGCCTCGCTTTTAAAAATGTTATAACATTTTTCACTAGTCACAGAACACAGAAAAATTGTCCTTAAGAGCTCCCAAATCCTATTTATTGGCCGAGGGGCTCCTGGGAGGTAAGCAAACCAGGGGAAAGTCTCCAAATGCGTCACCACCCGCAGGGCTGGTCGGAGTGAGCGTGGGGCTCCTCCAGGGGTTGTTCCTTGGGGCTTGCTGAGCTCCCAGGGGTCATTCCCTGGAGCTGCTCCTCTGCTGGGCTTGGCTTGAATCTTCTCCTGGTTCCCTTCCCCCTGGAAAGAGCTTTCCTTGGGCACAGGTGGGTCCATCAGTGCCAGGGGTTTCTCTGGGTTTGCCCCCTGACCCAGCCACCTTCTCTCCTGGCCCCAAAGAACAGCAGCGCCAGGAGAAAAATCAGTTTTGCCCACACAGAGGTCAATGGGATGTAGAAGTGCTTATTTACCAGAAGAATTGATTCATCAAGTGAATTATTCAGTAAAGATGGCAAAATTAATTGAATCACATGTTCGAACAAATGGAATCTGACTGGTTTTATTGTGTGTGTTCAGAGACCAGCAGTGGCTCTGCCTCCTGAGGCAGGTTCCCCTGCTCAGTTTCTTTGGCAAGGGAAATTTGGATTTCTAGAATTTTACTCCTTGCTCTTAACTTTGTAGAAATCAGCATTAGGTTCTTCAGTTAACAGCAATCCTAAAATTGAGAAATTTTAGCTACAGGTAAGTTTGACTTACGGTGTGATTAAAGCATTTGGGGGGAGAATCATTTGCATGTTTTCATACAGATGGATTCAATAAAATCTATTTAATATTGTGCCAATTCAGAGCTGTTTATTTAGGCACAGATTTGGAAAAATTCTTCTCAAAATGCATTTATGAGGCAAGCCTGAAATGCTTTGCTTTTGTTCCTCTGGATGAGAAAGGAGTCCTCTCCTCAAGCCTAATCAATACAATTTTTGTGTTTTAATCTGGATTTATTCAGCCTCTCCTGGAATGTTCAGGCCAGTGCTGCTGCTTCCCAAGTGTAGTCTTGGCTGCATTTGGGTGTCCCATCCCAAGGGATTCTTGGAGGCTCCTGAGCAATGCATTCCAGTCTGGACCATTCCACCACTGCAGGATTTCTAATTGGTAGGAGTTGCTTTCTCTAGGCCCCTTATATATTTAAAAAGTGATTTTTTCCTCTTTGTTGTTTGAACCCAGTCCTGATTTCCTTAAAGATTTTCAGTGGATTGTTTCACCAGAAAGACAAATCTGTTAGGTCAACTTTGATTACATTGGGGAGACATATTCCATTATATAATTCACTGGGGTCTGCACTACTCTTAAAGGAAAATATAAAGCTCCCTCAAATGTCAGGGTTTGATAGATTCAGAATGCAGCCCCTCCAAACTCCATTAGGCCTCCTAATCTCTGAATCTCCTCGTGTTCCTCCCACCCAGAGCTCTATTCCTTGTTGGAGGCACTTCTCCCAGTAAACACTGGATGATTTAGTCCTGCTCCCATGGCCTGGCTGGGAGGGAGGCTGCCCTGGGCACCAGGCAGGGAAACTCACAGGGAATATTTCAGTGGCTTCTTTCTCTCATTTAAAGACAACCAAATGTTTCATGTCAAATGTTTTATGTCAAATGTTTTATTTCAAATGTCTAATGCAAAGCACAGACCCACAAAGTTGCGTGTACAGAGCAATGCAGACCCAGAGCAAATGTGCTGAAATGGTGGCAGCATAAAGATGTTTTCCAGCGTGAGGTTCTTGGCAAGTGGATCAAATGGAGTTGTAGGAACACTGGGAATGCTTACAAAGTTGTAAACTACTCCTGTGGGGACATTAACACTCTGGATAGCAAAATAAGGGGAAAACACGCACAGAAGGAGCATTTGAAGCTGATAGGAGGGAAATGCTGCAAATTTAATTTGTAGTTTTAACAAAATGTGGCTTTTCACAAAACCACGAAGCAGCAGCTGCCAGCTGCAGGCAGAACTGAGAGCTGGTGGTGCTGAGAGCTGCAGGTGAGGTGTTGGTGTGTGCCACAGGAGCTCCTGTGCTGCCAGTGCTGGAGCTGTTCCATGGATCTCAGGGGGAGGTTGGAGGGTCAGGGCTCGCTGTGCCCAGCCATGGGAATTGTCCTGGCACTGTCCCAGGCCAGGCTGGACATTGGGAGCAGCCTGGGACAGTGGGAGGTGCCCCTGCCAGGGTAGGGTGGCACCAAGTGGGCTCTGAGGTCCTTCCCAGTCTGGGATTCTGTGAGTGTGTGGGGTCAGAAGTGTGGCCTCCCAAACCCAGAGTGAGCCAGTCAATAAATCATAAATCATTACAAGAAACTGTGCAGCCAGTGTCAAAAGGCATCTTGAGGTGAAGCTGTAAGTTTTAGCAAAATGGGAAATATTTGTCTGTGATAACTTTGCTCTGGTTCTGATTTAGGAGCAGCCCAACCAAAGGTGAGCTGTGCGTGAGCTGCAGTGTGGGTTTGCTCTGTTTATTCCTCAGAGGCTGACATTGGTCGTTTTTACAGTTTTGTTTGGTACAGCAGAAAAGTTTCACACTGTTTGTCACGGCTGTGCTTTGCTTTTCCTGCCTGAGGAGCAGAATCCCAGCGTGTTTGGGGCTGAGGGGCCCCCAGAGCCATCCCATTCCCCTGCTGGGGCAGGGACCCCTTCCCTGGGCTGGGAGCATTCCCCACCCGGGGGGATTGCAGCTCTGACTGCCTGAACTCCACTGAACAGGAGCGTTTTGTCAGCAGCTAAATCTGTTCTCCCTGTGAACTGCCAACTCCTCGTGCTGTGTAATTACCCAGCTCGGAGCAGAGCTGAGAGTGAGAGAACAGCTTGAGCCCCTGTTCTGGTGCAGACAACTCATGTTCAGCCCTGGCCCAGTGCTCCTGACAATTCCTCATCTGCTCCCTCAGAGCATTTCCCCGCTGCTCTGGGCCTTCCTGGGTGGGGTTTTTATCTTCCTTTCTTCCTGTTAGAGGCGGAATTAATACACAGTTTTGTGTTTGGACTCAGTGCTTATTAATTCTTATCTCTAGCACAGTCTCACGAGTCCTGAGCTCTAACCAACACGGTAGAAAATGGTGGTATGGGTGCCTCTGAATCTTTCCAAGATGTTTTTAAGCTCTAATTACCCAACAGTGAGGTGACACCTATATTATTTATACTTTTGGCCCAATAATTGACCACCCAAGATCCCTCCACCCAATAAGAAAAAACCACCTGAAGCCAAGAAGAAGAAGAAGAAGAAGAGCCCACACAATGCCCCAAATCCTCCCCATTGCCCCACCCATATTCCCATATACTAAAATCCCCAAATGTAAGTTCCCAGGGTTTCACCGTTCCTGGCACTGCCTCTGAGCTCCCTGGCACCCCCTGGCACTGGGATCCTCCCTGTCCCCACTCCCACACCCCAGCACAGGCTGCTGAGGGGTGCAGGGCACCCTGCCAGGGCAGCCCTGGCTCTGTCAGGGTTATTTGGATAATGGAGGGAGCAGAAGAGGGGCTCTGGAATCGCTGCCCCTGGCACTGCAAGCAAACAGCCTGATTTTGGTGGTCTTTTCTGAAGAAAGCTGACTTTAAATTGCAGGAAAAAGACAATTTTTCTCTTTAAAGGAGCTTGAGGCAGGCTCTTGCACTGGGTAATGATGAAGGAAAGGTTTGGTTTAGCTGCCCTGGTTTTGAAGCCCTGTCTAAATGTCACAGCAGCAGAATCCTGGGTTGAAGGGACCTTAAAACTCCTTTAGTTCCAACCCCCTGCCACGGGCAAGGACACCTTCCAGCAGACCAGGAGCCTTGTGCTGCACCAGGAGTATCTGCTGAGATTTGAAGAATGATGCTAAAACTACCCTTTGTTCTCTGGGTTTCATCCTCCTGGTATTTCATCAGAGGCATTTTCTTGTCCCTGACAAACACATGACAAGGCCGTGCTTGAGAGTTCTGGGGACGTCCTGGACATTTCTGGTTTGAGCTGCAGGTGAACCTCCCTGCCCTGGGGGGTTTGGAGTCCCCAGCCTGATGCCTTGGGAA
>VXBB01009382.1:1712-14394 GCA_013399915.1 Illadopsis cleaveri
AACACTTGCTGGGTGTGTGGGGTGCATCACTACACTGCCTGGCTCAGTTTCCTGGACGTGTGAGGAACAGCCTCCTTCCCCTCTGGAGCTGATGAGGGAAGCTGAAGGAAGTGCCTGCTGCTTGCCTCTTGTTACCTTGCTTGGCACAATAAAGGCTGCTTGGAAAGCTTCTCCAAGGATTTTTTTTAGGTTGAAAAAGATTTTCTTTCATTTTGGACCGTCACGGAACTCGAGTGTAGGAAAGCTTGGCAGAGTCACAAGCTGCTCTGTCTTTTCTTGTTTATTTTATTAGCAGAGAAGAAAATATGAGGCTTATGAGGGAAAACAAACCAAAGGTGGGAGGGGAGAGGATGTACAGGGGCAGAAACAAATTAGAAGAGGTAAAATGGAGACTTCCTGAAAAGAACTTTCATAAAATTATGTAAATAAATATCAACTCTGAAAACAATGCCTTCCACGGCTTGGCCAGAAAATGAAGCTTTTTTCCAGTGGTGGAACAGCATTGTTTGACCGTGATGGAGACCTTGTCTGGTCAGCTTTGTCTCTCCATCCAAAGTGCTCTCCTACTTCTTGTCCTCATCCACCAAAGCCAAAAGGCTTCTCTAAAGGATTATCCAGAGCTGATCACAGAATCACAGAATCACAGAATTTCTAGGTTGGAAGAGACCTTCAAGATCATCGAGTCCAACCCATGCTCCAACACCTCAACTAGATTACGGCACCAAGTGCCACATCCAGTCTTTTTTTAAACACATCCAGGGATGGTGACTCCACCACCTCCCTGGGCAAACCATTCCAGTACTTTACCACTCTTTCTGTGAAAAACTTTTTCCTAATATCCAGCCTATATTTCCCCTGATGCAACTTGAGATGACCTGCTGGGTGAGGTGACAGAACCTTTCAGTGAGTTTAATGAGTCAAACCTCTCAAAGTGAGATATATTTTGCTGCGTGACCACTGCAGGCATTTGCAGGGAATCTTTCAATTGAAGAATTAACCTGATTTACCTACACCTAAATTCTCTCTCCAGGTGAAATGTCTGGATTGCACCAGCAAACAGCAGAGCCCAACAATAGTAGGTGCAGACTCAAGGATTTATTTTTCAATTTTGGGGAGAGCTGCAGGCTGTTCTTAGCTCAGCTGCTCTGAATTCTTCACTTGCAGATCATGGGTTTATTTGTGTGTTTTTCTGGGCACACAAACCCCTGTCACAATATTATTAGAAGATTTAAGTGGTACTTAAGTGGAAGTGGCAGGTTTCTGTGCTGCACAAGTTGTGTTTTAACAGAAAATTGATCCAGACAAGTCCCCAGATAGAAGCGGTAATTCACTACTAGTGCTATTTCTTTCTAGGACAATGCAATAAGTGGCTAAAGTAAAGTTAGATTAGTTTTGTTTTCTAAAAGCAACCCTGAGAGGGCTCTTAGAGAACAGCAGTGACATTTTCTCAGTGAGAAAAGCACAGCGCTCCTGTTGTTAACAGAAATGCTGCTTTTTACTGATAACTTAAGTGGAATCTAAATGGGAAGAAACCCTTTGATATTTTGTCATGCATATAAGTGCTAGAGACATAATCCACTGATTGATATTGGCCCTCAGAGAATAACAGGAGGCTTTTAAATTGTACCTTCTGAACTGTTTCAGAGTTTAAATCTGGGATGTTTCATAGCTTAAACCCATCACAAATCATGTGTTTACAAACAGAAAGTTATTCTTCTCCCTTTTGTCTTCAACTTTTCCCACCTACAAGAGGAGCTGTGAGTGCTGGCCATCCCTGAAGGCCCAGTTTGGTGCTGCAGAGCACAGTCCAGAGGGTGCTGGCACTGCCCAGGCTCCCCAGGGAATGGGCACGGCCCCGAGGCTGCCAGAGCTCCAGGAGCCTTTGGACAGCACTGCCAGGGATGCCCAGGGTGGGATTGTTGGGGGGTCTGGGCAGGGACAGGGGCTGGGCTGGGTGATCCTGTGGGTCCCTCTCAGCTCAGGACCTTTTGGGATTCTAAGAGACCATGGCTGTGTGGTTTTGCTGATTATGGGGTTTGCTGGCCAATGGACAGCTGGAGATGAACACAGGAATCCTGAAATAAGAGCAAAACCTGGGACTTGCATAACAATAAAACAAAAAAGAAAAAGAAAAAAAAAATGAAAAACAAAAGCAGACATGAGGAAAATAAGTGTGGAGCAGAGAGACTGGGCAGTGGGTGAGCTGTAAGGCAAGGCTGGTGGCCAGAGCTGGTGGAAGCTGTCAGGTGCTGTTGAAAGAAACCTTGTTTTGTTGTGAGAGCTTCATAAGTTGGAAGTCACCAAGGAAATAGGAAACCTTGGCTCGTTCTGGCTGGGAGAGGCAGTTTGTGCGGGTGCCTTTGTTCAGGGGGAATTTGTTTTCACTCGAGTTAATGCTTCATTAATGCTGTCCTTGAGACATTGGCTGTTATCCAAGGGGAAAAAAGCTAAAAAAGGGGGGGAAGAGAGCCCCTCCAAAAAGCTTTGCAATAAAGCTGTTGGGTAGTTTGATCTTATCACAGAGGCAGCAGGTTAGAATAAGCAATTTCAAGTGTCTGAGCTGCTGCATGTTTGGGCCTCTTTTGTGTGGATTTCTGAGCTTGCTTGGGGAAGTCCCGGACCACAGCGTGGTCCTTCTGGGCTGCTTTAGGTTCTAAGTGTGTTTATGGCCAGTTATAAATCCATGGGATTTTTAGCTGCTCCTCCTGGAGCTCTGGAGACACAACAGAGATAAATGACTGCCCTTCCACAAAAGATCTCTGTCAAAGTTCTTGCTGGCTGCCCAGTCACCCTCTCATTTTGGAAAAAGTTATTTATCTGCACTGCAGGAGCTTTCCAAATATAGAGCTGTTCTTCAGCCCTGCTCTTTTACAAATCTATTCAATAGCTCTGATTTAGCTTAAAAATTTGCTCCTTAAAAGAGAGAGAGGTTTTCAAGGTGGGGGTCAGGCTCTTCTCCCAGGCCACCAGCTCTGGGACAGAAGGAAATGGCCTCAAACTGTGCCAGGGGAGGGTCAGGTTGGACATCAGGACAAATTTCCTCATGGAAAGGGTGGTCGGGCCTTGGCAGGGGAGATTTGGAGTCCTCATCCCTGGAGGTGTCCACAGAAGGCCAAGGTGGCACTCCTGGGCAGGGAGCAAGGTGGGGATTGGGCACAGGTTGGACTCGATGGTCCTGGAGGTCTTTTCCACCTTCAGTGATTCTGTGATTCTGCAAGTGGAGCTTTTGCTGTCCAGGTTAGGGCCCAATCCAATGTAAACTGGGTGCAGAAAGTCACACTTGAATTTATTTTAACTGGAGTTGAATCACTGCTCTGTTGCTTAGAGACATTTTTTCTAAGTAGGTCTTGGAAAGAGCAGGCTCAGTAGGAGCTTCAGATGAGAGCTGAATTTTGTATTTCCTTTCATGACTGGACTTCTCAAACAGCTGCATTTGTGCTGAACAGGGGGAATGTTCAAATCCATCTTAATCTTCAGGTGGTTGAATGTCCTTTTTCCTGAATTGGGGTCAGTTCCTGTTTCCATCCTGCTTCAAGGTTCGTGGTCTGAAGGTGAAACACCATCTCCCCTGAGGGCTGAGGCAGCTCCAGTTGGTTTCACTGGCAGCAGGACTTGAGGTTCAGTCATTCACACCTGAAACCCGTGCCCAAAGTTTCTGTTAAGTTCTGGGAGTATTTGTTCTTGAAATCACAACTTCTGTGCACAGCCTGCTGTGCTCTGGGCCTAAAATGCTTCATCGCAATCCTTGAGCAAAAATCTCTCCTGTCAACTGCAGTAAAAAACCAACCAACCAAACAAAAAAGGATTGTTCTTAAAATCAACCCTCAAATCTAAGATTTCTTTCATGTGTCAGCAGGACAAATCCTGTCAGAGCTCAATGCTCTTGCTGATCTGGTTTAGTTCAGATACTCTTGTGAGGAGCAGGAATTTGGACTGGGATCCTTTTCCTGCTTTAAGTCCCCTGTGATTCTGTTCTGTGATAATGTCTCCCCTGAGCTGAAGGAGGTGTTTGCACCTATCAATAAGGAAAGGTCTCAGGTAGAAGTTTGCAGCAATTTCATGAATTCTGTGAAGCTCAAGGTGACTCTGTCCCACAAGAACACATGAACTGCCCTGATCTCATGCAGGCAGGAGTGATGTGAGAGTCTGGGATGGTTTCAAGCTGGTTTGAAGTTGTCTCAGCACCTTTGCTTTGTTGTGCAATGTGTGTTCAGGCCACAGAGCACAGCCCTTGTCTCTAAGCAGAGAACTGGAATTGTGTGTGTTCTTGGGGCAGGTACACAATAAATAAAAGGATAAAGCAGTGAGGTTTTGAGAAGAGAAAGCAAAATCCATTGCCCTCCTGGAGGGAATGAAAAGCAGTGTCATGTGTGTGAGTGCACATGGACAAAAAGAAGGAAAAAAGTAATCAGGTAGGTGAATACTAATTGCAAACAAATTAATGAATGCACATGGAACTATTGTAAACACAGTGGTGTGGCTTCAGGTGTGGCACCTCCTGTTCTGAAGCAGATGGAACATGGAACAACCTGACTTGTATTGACAGTTTCTGCCTCTTGTAAACGGTGACAAAAGCAGGATTAACAAAGCTGCAGGAGGCGAGGCCAGGCGTCCCTGTCTGCTGCTGTCAGTTCAGAGTGAGCAGCACCTACAGGATCTGTGCAGATGGTCACAGTGAAACAGTGATCTCAGTCTGAGGGGCCTTTTGTGGGCTCTGGGGCTGGTGACAATCACGTTCCAGCAGCACTGGGAGGTGGCAGAGCTGTGCTGTGTCCCTGGGTGCTTGAGGGGCACGGGCAGAGCTCCTTTGTTAGGCTGGGAACACTGGGCACTCAGAACAGCTCCACATCACTGCATTAGCTGAAGTCACATTTAAGCAGCCAAATCTGTACAGCTTCTCAGTTTGGCTCAAGAAAATTTTCATTTTTAAATTTTTTTTTTCATTAGGTGCTTTCAGGAGGCCAGACCAAAGAACTCTGCAGAAATGAACAAACTCTGCTATAGTAATTCAACTTTGCTGCTGCTCTCCAGCCTGGAGGCTGAGGTGAAGTGCTCTCCTGCCCTCCTGGTTTCTCTGGGAATGTTTTCCAGCTGTGGGCACCATGGGAATGCGTGGGCACGGGGCTGTGGGCCCAGCTGACGTGCAGGATGTGCACAGCACAGCCGGGAGCCTGGCCAGGCAGGCAGGCACAGAACTGCTGACTGGGGCTGGAATGGAAATGCCAGCGAGAAGGTTGTCATTTAGTCATGGCTGGCAGGGGACATGGCACCGGACAACTGCTCCCATGGGCAGCACAGGGATGATTAAGAAGCATAATTTGGCTGGCAGAGCCTGAGGAGGTGGATTTGTACACAGTGTGCCCTTCCAAACTGACCAAATCCTCAGGAAAACCATAATTGCTGCTGCAAACCAGGGACTGGCCCTTGGTTTGGCCAGACTCATGTTTGTTCTGTTCATGACTCCACACTGTTCTTGTCCAGGCTTTTCTTTCCAGAGGCAGATGCCTGAGCTGGGAAGGAAGTCAGCAGAAAGAAGGGTGACAGCAGGAAGGCTTCAGCTCCAGGGAGCTGCTGCAAGAGCCCAGAGATGGTGAATGTGCAGGCTGGGCATTGCCCTGCTCCTCCTGCATGGAATCTTCTCACCTCTTTTCCTAAAGCACTTTTTTTTCTGAAGGCACTTCATCTCTAAAATTTTTGGATGCCCCCTCCCTGGAAGTGTTCAAGGGATGGGGTCTGGAGCAACCTGGTCTAGTGGGAGGTGTCCCTGCCCATGGTGGGGGTTGGAATGAGGTGATCTTTAAGGTCCCTTCCAACCTAAACCCTTCTGGGCTTCTTTATCAAGGGAGAGATGCTGACCTCACCCCTGGAGCACTGAGGCAGGGATCCTGCCACTTGTTTGCATGTGACGTTCTGAAATTCATTCAGGATTCTTTTCTTTTATTAAACATGTTTTCTTTTATTAAACATTCTTTTTTTTCTGCCTGAATCTTTAACCATCAGTTCTTGTAGCAGTTTAAAGCCATGTGACACCTGGCAGCTTTTGCACTAAGGTACTGGCACTCAGGAATTAGAAGGACCCTGGTGCAGAGTCAAGGCTTTTGGAGAGCAGGTTTAGTCCAGTGGGAGCATCTGAGGAAAAATCCAGCTGGATTCAGTTCACAAGTTTTAATTTGGAGCATGTCCAGGCTCGGGAGGGACAGGGGATGACAAGAAGGTATCTGTGCTGAATTTCTTTGCAAAACTGAGTGGAATAGGTGAAGAATTTGTTCCGAGGAGATTGGATATTTCCTTACTCCTCTGAATTGTTGTGGAAAAATACCCAGGGCTGCTAAACAGCTGCTGCCCTGACAACGGGGAGCAGAGAGCTTGGGCTGTGTTCAAGCTGTATCATGTAGTGGCTTCAAGGGACGTGGCTCAGTGCTTGTCCTGAGGTACCCCTGCTACTTTCCACTTGTTACTGCTTTTACATAACAGATTATTGTTGCCTTGACTCTTTTTTTCCAAGCGTTTTACCCTCATAACTTTGTTTTAGCAATAGCACTGTGAAATTGCGAGTGTTTTATGGAAGCATTGTGCAAGGACTTGCCTTTCAGTGCTGCTTTTTGCTTCCCAGTGCTGAGTGGTACAAAGGCAGAGGTGCTTTGGCCTTGGTGGCTTTGCTGAGGAGGTGAATATTCGGGTTATTCCAATTAAGCAACGTGCTTGCCCCAGGAAAACGCTGCTCTCCAAAGACAATTGGTGTTCCTTACCACCAGTGCATGCTGCTGAGGCTGAAGGGAGGGCTAGCTGGTAAAAATATCATGAGAGAGTGCTGAAACAGCACGGCAAAGGCACAGGAGAGGCTGAGTGGCCTTGTGGATTTGACCCACTTTGCGCTTTTCTTGCCTCAGGCTGCTCAGTGCCTCTCAGCACCCTAACAAGGCATCTGGGTAGGTCCCTGTGCTTTTTTTACTGAGCTCCTGCAAGTTGTAAGAATCACTGGGCCATTCTCCTGCTGATATGAGCTGACCACACTTGCAATAATTAGTTTGCATTATTTTGTAACACATTGCTTTGTTTTCTCAGGGAAATCTTGTTCACAGAAAGGGCAGTAAAGTGTTGGCCCAGGTTGCCCAGGGAAGTGGTGGAGCCACCATCCCTGGAAGCACTGAGAAAACCTGGATGTGGCACTTGGGGACACAGTTTAGAGGTGAACATGGTGGTTGGACTTGAGGATCTTTAAGGTCCTTTCCAGCCTCAGTGGTTCTTTGATTCTTGCTCTCCATTCCTCTCATTTTCTTGCTGCAACTGTTATTTTTCAATCTGACTCTCTGTGCCCTGCACTGCCTGGGAGGTGAGATGGACTCAAGTTAGGCCTCCTCTAGGAAATATTTCCAAATATAATGAATTGAGGAAATAAAAGAGTGAGTTTTATGTGCATGTACAGAATTGATGGACCCAAATTTGCCTCAAAGCAGTTTCAATACCTCAGGTTACAATTGTGGAGGGGAGAATGGGGAATAGCCCCAAGCTGGTTTTGCTGTTATCTGTTGGAAATTCTTGTGTGGGTCAATTCCAGGAATTTTCCACCACCATTTCCCTGCTGTAACTTGCTCTGACTCAGGTGGCATTAGGGAAGGAGCCCTGAGATCCCTTTTTCCTGCTGTGCCATCCTTTCAGCCCCAGACACTCTGTCCTAAGAAGAGCTCTGGCAGAGAGGGCTCCAGTTCCACCTGGTTGGAACAAGCCCAGATTTGGCATCAACTCCCAGTAAAGCAATTTTCAAGGGCTAGAACTCTTGAAGAAGGGTAAGAAACTTCCCTTTGGGAATTCCCCCTCTCTGAATTCCATGTTTGTGTTTCACACTCTGATGAAGAATAGATTCAAACTGTCCCTGCCCATTAAATGAGCTCTCAGTGCAACAGGAACCAAAGTTCTGACAATTCACCCCCACCCTCACATGCTCACAGCTAGCTGTCTGCTCAGACTGCACATCCTGGACCCCAGCCTGCCTTTATTTTGGTCCTTTTTCTTCCTTTTGGGATGAAAAATGAGGAAGAAGGACCTTGTTTAGGGACAGCATGTTCTCTAAAGCAAGTCCAACAGCTTCTTGTTGGAGCACTTTCACTCCTGCAGTGTTTAGGCAGTGTCACTGTTTTCCATGACAAATGACTCTGGGATGGTTTGCTCTTTCATCCTCTCCCCAGTGGCTGCACTCTGCACACACTGCAGAGTGGATTTTGGGAGTGTTTTCTGCTCTGTTTGCATTATTTAAATACAAATATGGTGCTTCAAAGAGAAAGCTACACAAAAAGGGTTTTTTTCTGGTTTTCTAAGGGTGTACAAAAGGCTCAGGCTGGTCCTGGGGCTGCAGTGTTGACTGTACAGGGTAGTTTTACTCTTTTAGATAAAACTTTAGGTTGAACCTTTGTCATGTGCACTCACTTCGTCACAGCAGCTCTATTATTACATCTAAAGCTTCACCCTTTTGTTCTTTCCTCTTTCTGTCTTGACCCACTCTGACTGTAAATCAAACACTTCTGAAGTCAGTGGAGTGATGCCACAGCCCTCCAGTTTTCTTTGCTCTTCCCACAAAGGGACACGAAACTGGGATTTGCTCTGTAAAATTCTGTGTATTCACTCTTCCCAAGCAGGTTTTCTCTGGTCATTACTCTTGTGAGAAATCTGGCATCATCCTCTCAGTGCATCTCAATTTATGTCTAAAAGCCTGAGATTTGGGAGAGAAACACAGAACCCATCAGGTTGGAAGAGGTGTCTGAGGTTGAGTTCAGACTTTTGTGGACATGTGGATCTTCTCCTGAGCCCTGGATATTTCAACATAGAGATATTTGTGGATTGGGATGTCTCAGAACTATTCTGAGTGTGAGTGTCCCCTAACCAGGGCTGATGCAGGAATATTTATTGGTTGGAGTTCAGGAATATTTATCAGTTGGAGTTCAGGAATTGCTTCATAAAAGCCCCAACTGGGCAAAAATAATCACCTTTTTGCACTATGAAGTTTTTGTATCTTGGAGGAAAAATGAAGTTTGCTTGTCTTTTTTTTTTATTTCTTCCTTTAGGCAAACTGGGCCTGATCTCGAAGATCTCATCAAAGGCCACCTGCACATGGCAGTGACACAGGGGCAGGAGGCAGAATGAGGGGGAGCAGTGTTCAAACAATGTTAACTTCATTTCACAGAGGGAAACAACCCATGGAACATGCAAAAGCAATGAGCTTTAATAGCCTTTAATATGTTTTTAAACATTTCCATCACCCCTCTACATTTTCAGACACGGCTTGGCAATAAATCAAAGCAAAAGCAAACACTCATCTGAGCTGGTCATTAGGGTGAGACAGGAATTAAACATTGACGAGGGGGAAAATAGAGAGTTTACATCAGAGAAGTTAAGGAGCAGACAGGCAAAACACTTGGGAGCAGCAGGGGGATGGATCCTGCTCTCATTTGGGCCTGACCAGGAGCCAGGATGGTTCCCTGGGCTGGGAACGTGCTGCCTGTGGGAGGCTGCAGCAGGCACAGCAACTGCAGGACCTGGCTGCTCTGCACTATGGTGGGAGGTCTGTGGTGCTGCTTAGGCTCAGTTTTAGAAGTCAGGCCTCTCAAAGCTCCTGCAGGAGCCTTTTGCTGCCTGAGATTTGCTTTCACCCCCTGTGGCAGGATTGTCCGATTCAGGTCCATATGTGGGAGGATCGGACCCGCAGAAGGAACGAGGCAGGCAGCAGGGGAAGGGAAAGCTAATGATACTTTATTCTATCTTTTTCTTCTTCATTTTCCCTTCTCTATCAACAATCCAACTCCATATATACAGTTTGTACAGAGGCCAAGAGACTGGTCATTTAGGTCACCACCTCTTTAACTTGGATGGTGAATGCCACCATCAATCACATTCTCCTCCCAAAGGAGAAATATGAAAACATCTTTAAAAATATACATTGTTGAGCTGCGTGAGAAAACAGGACTGCAATGTCCAAACATTCACGAGCTAAAAAGCTGAGGACAACAACCCCCTGTTTGAAGGAGCCAGGTTCAGGGAATCTCCTCTTTGCTCTTCCCGCATTTGCTCTGCTCCTGCTCCACTGCTGCTGCTCTGACCTCAGTGCTTGCAGGGCTGTTGTCCCTCTTGCTTTGCTTCAGAGGAGGATTTTAGGTCTGCACGTGCCCCCTGTTTTAGTTCAGTGTACAAAATCAGTTCTGTGAGACCCTTTAGATTTAGCAAGATAAGAAACCATGACAATTTGAGTTACAGGGTGTTTTCAGGAGGTTGAAGTGTCACTCAGCATTAACTTTCTGGGCACTGTCCTTGTCCTGAGAGCCCATTTTTTCTTTGACAGCCCATCCTCATGATTTCATTTAACGGCTTCTGTGTCTTTAGTAGCCTAATGGTCCTTTCTGGTCCTTAGCACCTCTTCCCCAGCACTGATCCATGAATCAGTTTGATGCACTTACAAAAGTTGATAAGAGGTGGTGAAGAGGAGCACCCCAATCATTTACACTTCTTACTTTTCTTATTGACAACCCCATGTGATAATCTCCACCTTTAGAAGGATATTTGGGAATGTGGAATGAGAGAGTCTTGGTGAAGATGTATTCAGGGCATAGACAGGATGGGCAGAATGTGCCAGAGACTTGAGTCTCCTACTAAAGGCAGCTCAGGAGGTTTAAATTAAGCTAAGCCAGGTCAGCCCAGCTCCTGCTCATTATGATTCTCAAGAATAAATGCTGTTAATTAATCTGCCTTTCTATGTTCTTGCAGCACTGGCAGGCTGGGCTCTGGTGGGTTCACCAGTGTTATTTTGCTCATCCTTTCTGCAATCCCTTATCCAAGGAAGTGTCTTCTCTTCCAAGGCAGATGATTGGGATGCCTCTGCTGTCACAATGGAGCAGCATCTTCATGTCACACTGTCCTCAGCAAGCTCAGAAGCTCTCCAGGTTCCCACCAAAGCTGTGGATCTCCACAGGTCCCATCCAGAGGTGCCTATGCTGACCCTTCCCTGCTCAGCACCACCTGGGAGGGTCAAGGGAAAGGCACGCCCTGGTTTTATTGGAGCTGCATTTCAGACTGATGAAAGCTTTGTTTCCCAGATTGGAAAAATATAAAACCCCTGGGGTTTCCAGCCACAGCCAGGGCTATATTTAGAAAGTCTTAAATCACTGCAAGCTCTAGGTCTGAAGGAGTTGCTATAGAGTGTGTGTGTGTATTTATACATGTGTGTGTTTGGGTTTTATTGTGGAAGATCAGTCAACAGGGATTTTGTGGGTCTGCTTGGCAATGATGGAGTAATTAAAGTGCATTTTGAGGGATGGTGGGGGGAAAGAAGTGCTGAGAGCCAAGAGGAGAAGAAACAGAGGAGGTTAGGGAGTTACTGAGAATAACTTCACTAATCCCTCTTGCACTGCTGCTCTTGCAAACCTCAGCCTTTACCTCACAAAGGTGGAAGGCAGCCAAGGGAAAGAATCTCATTAAGATTACACCAAGCCCTCCAGTCTTTGCTGGAATGCATTAAAAGCCAGAAGAGCACCCAGACCGCCCTGGAAGGTTCTAAGCAATGCCTGCAGTGACTCATCCAGGAAGATTCCCCCATTGTCCCATAATTTCCAGCCTGCCAGACAAGTGAGGGCTTTGCAGGAGCTGAGTGTGTGTACCTACACGTGTGTGTGCCCCAGCAATGGGATCCATCCTGCTTTCAGGGTTTCCATGTCAGCCAGCCCCAGTAGGTGCTGTAACCAGCAGTGACAAGGAATTCCAGAGCTACTCCCAGCACTGCCAGCTGAAATCCTCAGTTTAAAGTCCCCTGATTTTGGAGACTTGCCTTCCTTCTCTGAAGTTTTGAATCTGGCTTCCTATAATTAGGTGAGAGAGTGAGAATCTATTTTTCTTTCCAGGCTCATGGTTTTTCAGCCAGGTTCCCTCCTTTGGGAAGGGAGCTTCCCCAAGTGACTTCCCCTTCTGCCAAGCGCAGATATTTCAGAGTGTACAACCCCAAATTAGCATATGCTTGTGTTTATGTGTGTGCTTCGTCTGTCTGGCCATGTCCACTGGAGGTAAACACACAACTCCCACACATCTGTGAGCAGTGTCCCCTGCAGGGCCTGCCAGGGGTGCAGGGGAACATCAGGACACTCAGGAAGAACATGTGCTGCTGTGGAAATCTGAGTTACTGGACATGCTGGAACAGCACGTAGGTGTGTGGGGAAATACATCTTTCCAGCAGAAGGGAGGCTTGTGGGAAAAAGAGTGGAGTTCAAACTTCAGTTTGGATCTGACTCTGCTGGGATGTGATTCATTTACTGCAATAATCACTGCTGGAGGTAGAGAGAATGGATGAATTCCCTGCCAAGCTGTTCCATTTTCATTTCCATCAGGGAACTGGTTTGATTTTTAGGTTCATCTCTTTGCCTTCAGATACCAACCCAGAGCCAGCTCAGGACAGCCACTTTTGAAGATCACTTGTCAGTAGAACGTGAGCAATGAGGGTGCTGCAGGTGCTGCTGTGGGTGCAGAAGATTTAAGAGAATTTTCACAGCTTCAGCTGTGAGCACACTGCAGGGAACATCATAAACCATGGAATGGCTTGGGCTGGAAAGGACTTTACAGCTCATCTCATTGCCATGGGCAGGGACACCTTCCACTGTCCCAGGCTGCTCCAAGCCCCAGTGTCCAGCCTGGCCTGGCCTTGGACACT
>VXBB01009382.1:19536-38346 GCA_013399915.1 Illadopsis cleaveri
GTAAAAGAAAAAAAACTCTCTACAGATTTACAAATGTGGCACATCTATGACAGATCAAACATGTGACATAATCGATTCCGGTCCTTCCTGATCTGCATCTGTATATATATATGACTAGAAATAGTTTTATGTCTGAGATAACTTTGGTTTTTTTTGGTTTTGAGTTGGTTTTGGTCTTTTGGGTTTTCTCTTTTTTTGGGGGGGCGGGGTTGGGTTTTTTGGGTTTTTTGGGTTTTTTGTGGTTCTTTGTTTTTTGGGGTTTGTTTATTTGTTTGTTTGTTTGGGGGGGGTGGTGGTTTAGTTTTGTTTTGTTTTGTTTTACTGAGAAACCATTGTTTTTCCCAAAGGTGTATTCTTGGAGAAGTGAGAAGAATCAGTTTCAATGGAACTTCATACAGCGGGTTTTTTTTTTTCATTGAAACCCTCCAGGCAAGCTCTGTATGATGCTGAGACATTTTGCTATTGCCTTTTTCCTTTTTTTCATGGCATTTCAAAGATTATTTCTGCAGAGACAGATATTCAGGTGGTGCAGTAATGAGAGGGTAAAATGGCTGGAGAAAGAGAATTTAATGAAATTAGGTGCAAATGTAACCTGCCAGATCACAGGTGTCTTCATCCCAGCCATTAGCATGTGGTTACCACAGCAGGAGCTCTGTTTTCTTTGATGAGGAAAAACTCATCAGAATCCTTATTTCGTTTCTTCAGAGATTCCGATTTCAGTGGTTCAAGCCTCTGAAGGAGTTTCTGTCTTTCAAGATCTCCTTCTTGTGTTTAAAGCCCCCTTTAAACACCGAGGAACAGGAGAAAGACAAGGGGATCCTGTTCCGCTCAGTTGCTGGCACTGTGTGATGATGTTATGGTTAAAGAGAATCCCCTCAGCAGCGTGTGGAGCCTGTGGATCTACTCAGCTGTTAATTTAAATCACATTGAGAACAGGCTCTTAGCACTTGTGATATAAGAATATATAAAACCCAGCTTAAAGGCAGGGTTCAGAGAAATTGTTTGGACTACAGAGGTCTTGGCTGGCAAACAGGGAAAGAATTAGGAACAAGCTGTTTCTCTCCTTTCTATTTTTATCGCTGGGAGCAGATGTGAATTTTCCATGAATGGTTTTAATGAATCTTTTTCTCAAACCAGAGTTGCTGCAGTGTCAAAGTGGTTGTACTTGGTCAGCCTCCCGGAGCTTCCACTGGAGCGAACACAAGTACAGTTTAAGCTGCCTTGTGTATCTGCCTGAGCTGATTTTCCAGCCTGGATTTTTGGGGTTTGCTCATCTTTGGTTCAACAGATGTTTCAGCTGTAGAGCAAAACTTTAAAGATTTCTCCCAACATGGAATGAAAACAATTTAGGTTTTTAAGCCAATTAATAAAATTCCTTGTTTTCAGTTAAACCTTGATGCTTGTGATTAGATTCATTAAGATCTTTGGTAAATTGGGAGTGTTTCCATAACTACTTCTACATTGTGAACAGTAGTTGAAAAGCTGAATTGGTTTAATTTCTGCTTTCCTCATGTTGAAGATGCATCAGACAATTTAATTTGTTACTGATGCTCTTATGGCCCTTGAGGCATTATCTGAAGTGGCACATGTTAAAGCTGACACAGATAAATTTCAGACTGAAAGAACATTCTGATGCTGTGAGTGATTCCCTGCCCTCACAACCTCTGCAGGACTGGGGAGAAATGGGAGTTTTAGGTGCCCTAGGTCAGTTTGGGGCATAAATGAAGCTCCAAGGTTCGGTTATACTTTTAGTGATGAGTTCCTGGAATCCCCTTCTAGGTATGACAGGAGGAAAGACGGATTTGGTCTCAACTCAGCAGTTTCTGTGTGGGCAAATGTTGGGATGCAGCTGGTTTAAAACCGGAGTAGACTGGACACAGGACTCTGTGTCACGGCAGGTGCAGGTGAATGTCCATGAACGAAGATAAATGAAGACTGATGGAGATTGATGAAGATTAACGAAAATTGATGAAGATTAACGAAGACTGATGAAGATAAAAGCAGCCCCCGCGCCCTGGGTGCGCTGTCGGTGTTTCAGCACCGCGGACAGCGCTCGGGGCCATCGCCACCTCCGCCCGTCCCCTCCGCAGCTCCCGCTCGGCCCTTCCCGCAAAGCACCCCCTGTTTCCTGCTCTCTTGACGAGATTTAGGGATGATTTACGTTGTCTGGCGAACCCAAGGTCTCATTTTTCCTCCCGCCCCTGGCAGCAATTTTGCACTGAACGTAGGAGCTGTGAGTTGGTAATTCCCTCAGAGCGCAGCTGGAAGGCGCAGCGAGGTTGGTGACCAGGTTTTCTCCCGGGTCAAGTGACAGGATGAGGGGCCACGGCCTCAAGTTGCACCGGGAGATATCGAGATTGGCTATAAGGAAAAACTTCTACCCTGAAAGAGTGGTCAGGTGTTGCAACAGGCTGCCCAGGGAAGTGGTGGACTCACCATCCCTGGAAATAGCAAAAAAAACACATGGATGTGGCACCTGGACCTACGGCTTAATGGTGAACACGGCAGTGCTGGGTTAACAGCTGAACTCCATTTCAGATGTCTTTTCCAACCTAAAGGATTCTATGATTTAGGGGAAAGGGATATAGGTAGAAGAATGAACATTCCTCAGGGTGTAAAATCTTATTTGAAAAGAGTTCACCTACAGGGGTAGTTCATGAAGTAAAAAGGTTCATGTATAGATGGACTGACCTGCAGAGCTTTTCTTCTATCCAATTAACCTCATCTCCATTTAGCTGTTTCAAGGAGCCGTGGTGCTGACAGCTCTGGAGTAATTTGGGGTTGTTTCACAACTAATTCCTGAATTGACCCATGAGAAATTTAAGCTCCTTGTTTAAAAATTACTGGCCCTATGGCAAAGCTCCTCATTCTAGTTCTGAATATTCTCTGTATCCGTCAGTCCAGCCCTTTGTTTGAAGCTCTTCCTCTGAGTGGGAAAAAATTAAGGACTTATCTATGGAAAAAATGACTGGGATAAGTAAAATGTTTTGGTTGGGAGTGGAAGGACTTCAGCTTGCTCTGAAGATAAATCCTTGCAGTATTTAGTGGTAAAATCCTACTGCTCAGTGGCTTTGGGTAAATTGTGACCAGCTGGGCTGAAATGCAGCCTGAGGTACCAGTCAGGGCCTCCCATTGAACAAGGAGTGTCCTGATAATCAGAGTTTGTCATAATTCTGTTGTTCAATATGCTAATTCTGCATTCCTGTGCCTCCCAATTTATCAACGACCTGGTACTACACAGAAGTCCATCTATTACCACATTTTGGGGTTCATCAGCCCCAGCTGCAGAGTATTTTTGTCTCAGTAAGGAGTTCCAGCCCTTCTTCATGCCTCACTCAATGCAGTCATTCCCTTCAGCTCTGCAGTCCCAGCTTTTGTGTGGCTGCTTCATGTGTGGCCTCTTTTGGAAAACAACACAGCCAAAAGGTTATAATTCACTTTCAGGTATCATCCATGTCCCTGTTTTGTTCTGAAGTTGTGGGCTTTGGCTTATTTTTCATTAACTCTCCTATTTTTTCTTTGTCTTCTTTGGCAGAAAAAGGGAAATACTTGCTGCGAAAAAGAATCTTGATTTTTAGGTCCAAATTTTCTCTTGTGTTCCAGGACATGATGTTCCAAAATTATGAGGTTTTGGTTCCCTTTCATTCATTTTAATCTCCAACACATGTCACTTTCTGCATTAAATTCTGCTAAAAAAATTGTAATGGGCTTGTTTTGCCATTTGGTGGCAAAATAAATTAAATGTGGCTCTTTGATGCAGCTGGCAACCAGCTCAAGAGGGAGACTCTATTTCCATCAACTCTTCCCTGTTATTGGAGCTTCTTCAAACCTATTCCAGAACAATTTGGACACAATCCTGTGCCCAGTGCTCTGGGATGACCCTACTGTGGCAGGAATGTGAGACCAAATGTCCCTTCCAGCATGTCCCATCCCAGATTCTGTGACTCTGTCCTGCAGAACTGGGATCTCACTCACACACAGACAAGGCAAAGGCAGGGAACAGCTCAGGGACATCTCTGGGGGGTTCTGGTCCAGCACAGAAGGAAAAGCTAAAGCCCATGGAGAATTTTGGAGAGGTAAACTGAGGCACTGATGGGGGATTTCAACAGCAGCCAGTGGTGGTAATTCAATACTACAGTTTCTACAAAGAAAATTACATTTTTAATATGGTTTTGTGACTTAAAATCCCTGTGTTACTTCGGTTTCTTAAACTGAATCCTGACTTCTGGATTCCTGTGTGGGCCTGATATTTCTGGATGTGAGAGATTTCAGCCTGCTAGCAGCTGCTAACTTTTTCCCAAGGAAAAATTTCTCAAGAAAGTTTCTCCTCAAAACAATCTTGGCAAACAACTCTCTTTTCTCCAAACAGTCTTTCTCCAGGTGGTGTTTTGCTGTTTCTCTGGTTTAACCCATGGCATTAGAGAGGTGTCATTCCTATTCACCAACCATGTTCAGTCTGTGTGGGAACACCTTATAAAAGGCAGTAAGACTTAGACAATAAAGCCTTTTTTCTGTGCTCTTTGCCTCCTGAAATATTTGGAGTCTTTCTTTCGTGTTTCTCAGCAACATTCCTGTTCCTTCCTGCGCTCCTGGTGATCCTGCACTTGGACAAGGAGAATGCAGCCCAACCTTTGTGTGTCTGCTTTGATCCCAGCCTCACCAGCAGCCCTCCTGCTCCCCCTGTCCAGCCTGACACTTCCCTGTATCCCAGGAATCTCCAGCCCTTGGCTCTCCAGGTGCCCTGCAGGCTCCAGGACAAACCCAGTGCAGTTGCAGAAGGGAAAGTTCAATTAAAAAGCCTGAAACAAAAAAAATCCTTCACTCCTACGGGCTGGAAAGCGGGAAAGGAAATGAAATTTAGCTTGAGTTCCTTGTGGTTTCTTGTTTTTTTGTGCAGGGAGATGCACTCAGGCAGCTGAGCTGGCACTGGGGGGTTGCTGCCAGGTAAGAAGCCCTGGGTCTGGCCAGGTGCCATGGGAGCTGGCTGTGTTTTATTTGGCCACAGCAGCAGAAAATTGTGTGTTCCAGGCAGGGAAAAAAAAAAGGCTGACCAAACATCTTCTGGTGTGAGATGATTGAAATCACCAGCATTAGGCACAGGATGAACTCAAAGCAAATTTAGAATATGTGAATTATTTGAGCTGGAAGTCTGTGAATGCTGAGCAAATGTTAATGTGTCAGCCCAAATCCCTCCTAAGGTAGGCAAGTATTACTTGCAGTCTTCATTTCACTGACTGGAAAATTGAAATTTCAAGGCCTTCAACCTCCGTAATCTTGATATAAACTGGAACTAATTCTGTTTTTGTGGTGTTGCTCCTTATTGGTGCTGATGTAGGTGAAATTTGAAAGCAGCTTTCCCTTCCCTGCCAGGGAGAACTGGGACAGCTTACACAAGCAGATGGATCTCCAGGAAACAACGCTGTGGTACCTGTTGATATTGGCAGAAGTGCTCAAGTTTCATTCAAAACACAGAGTTTTATTCACTGCTGCTTATGCTGCCCGTGCAGCCTCTGGCTGGGTGATTACTCCTTGCCAGCTTCAGAACTTAGCAGGTCTATGAAAGCATCTGTCAGCAAATAAAAAACCAGGCTCTGAGGAAAGCGTTTTAAAAGCGCATCTGAAGCCTGCTGCAATCAGCCTGCTGGAATTTGCATTTGATTCTTTTTTTTTCAGTTGCATCAGCTGGGAATATATTGTGACTGCCTGACACTTCCCATTTACTGCAGCTGAATGGAATCCTGATGGAGAGGGGGTTTAATAGAGATGTCACCTATTCAAAGGACAGCATTTGACAAACGCTGTCAAGCGTTTTTACAACAATTATTTTGTACCAAGCGTTCTATGCAGACAAATCCCAAGGTGCTTTACATTAATCTTTTTGGTGGGGGGAAGGAGGAAGGATTGTGGTTTGTTCTTGCCTTTAATCATTTGAAGCCCTCTGACATTCTGTCTCGTGATAAAAAGGCTCCTTTGAGGTGTGCCAGGAGGAGGAAAAGCTCATCCTGTGTGCAGGGTGTTGAGGAGCAATCATTTACTCCACGATGCAGCCAGGTAGATTCTGATGGGTTCTTTTGCCTCTGTTCTTGGTTAATAAATTCTATTTGTGCTTAGAATGAACAGTGGATAGGGATATGTGACTTTCTTTCAGAAGATGAAATTATATGTTAATTTGCATTCATAAATTTCACTCCACATCCTGTCCTGCTTAAACACATCAAACACTAAAATCACTTTAAAAACAGCTCTGTGGAAATGGCTACAAAAATAGAGCAGAAAACAAAGCAGCAGCAGCATCCACCACCCCCTGAAATTCAAATGTCACTTCTAATGAGGAACATACTTGGAGCCTGTAAGATCACAATGCTCAGGATGAATAAATGAGCAAGTTTTTCTACCCAGAGCTGTGAGTTGACACATAAAAACTCACAGGTAAGAGTGGTCTCAGTTGAATAAGGTGTTCTGGGCACATCTCTGAATGCCAGCCCAGGGCCCTGGAGATATTTAGGGGCTGAATTTGCTGCTTTGAATGGTGAAAAGGTGATTGGGAACTGTTTCAGCTCAGGTTGTTGCTTTTGGGGGAAATCTTAGCAGTGCTGCTGAAGAACTCAGTGGAGAAAGCAGGAAGGGATCAGTTATGATCAGAGAGGGGAATCATTTCAGCAGTTTTTTACCTTCTTATTTTAATGCATTCAGTGCTTCTCGCAAATATTTGATGCCTCTTTTGCCATATGTAACATAACTCTATCAGAGGAAGACTGTAGAGTAGCAGTAGGTTCCTAATTCCTGCAGAGACAACCAGAATAAAGTAAAAATTACCATGTGAAATTGCTGTTATAAAGAGAAACCTGAATTATGATTATATTTTATTGGTATCAGCAGGGAGCTGACAGTTTCCATGCCTCTCCCATGGGGAAAGAAAGGGTTAATTCATTGATACACAGGGGGGCTGTGTCACCTTAACTGTGTCAGGTAGGCAAAGATTCATCTCCCAAGGAGCTCTTTATCCAACCTGAGACATCAAACCCTGCCAGCTCACTGGACATAATCACCTCAAACAGAAACAAGTTGTTTAATTAAGTTTAAACTTAAACTGTGTGGTGAACTCACTTTTCCCTGGAGTGACAATCCCAAATTTTTCCAGCACAGGAGAACTGCTGGCTCAGCATCTGCTGTGGCTTGCCCATTGAATATGTGCAATATTGCAGTCTGAATTTCAGGATAAGGCTGTGTTTTCGTCAGAGGAACCCAAGGAAGTTGGCCCCATCACTGGGAGTGTCCCAAGCCAGGCTGGATGAGGTTTGGAGCAACCTGGGATAGTGGGAGGTGTCCCTGCCCATGGCACTGGATAACATTTAAGGTCCTTTCCAGCCCAAACCATTCCATGCTTCTGTGAGGATGTGTTCCTAAAACTTCATTTTGTCTTTAAAATTAACATTCCAATGCTTGATAGTTGAAGAATTTATTTAGTAGCTGCTGCACCTACAACTCTGAGCTCCCATCTGAAGTCAGAGCAATCCCAGGTTGTTCAGATTTGTGTCAAATCAGTGTAAAATCAGCTTTAGTGTCAGGATGCTCCAGGATTAGCTGAGATGTGAGCTTGGTGTCAGTGAGAACGTGATCCAAAGGAGCACTTGGAGCTGATATAACCAGCTACTAGAAAGCTGTTAATTCATTGATATATTTTATTGTAAAACCTCATCCAGTTCCTGGTGGAACCCTCACTGAGGGCGTGGACAGAGCCTCTGCCATGATCTGGTGGAGCTGAACCTGCTGACCCCAACTGAAGGCAAAACAGCAGAAATCCCTGATTATTACCACTTAAAAGGAGGAACAATTAAAGTACTGGGAGAGACATCCCAGAACTGTGTCATTTTTATGTCAAGGAAAGAAGGTTGAGTAAATCTTCTGTCATTAGCATTTGATCCTATAAATATTTAAATATCAGCCCTCCTGGGAGGGGAGCAGAGCTGCTTGCTGGAATGGGGTTATGATAGGAAGATGATATTTAAATTTTTGCTAATGCTGTACTCTAATTTGATCTTTTTCTGCCTCGCTGATTAAATTGCCTTTCTGTAAGAAAAATAGAAATTCAGCCCACATCTCCCAAAGGTTTTTCTAACAGCATTTCAAGATAACACAAAAATAATCCAAACTAAATACCAGCAATTGAAGGCTGGGGAGTTTTTCAATGGTGTCACGCTGTTTTTCAGCTACAGATTTTTCTTTGAGTGAGTGGAAATGTAGGTTTTTTATAATCTCAACTCCTCATTTTGATGCGGAGTTGTTTTAATGAGCACAGAACCTTTCCCTGATTATCTGTTCAGATGGGGAAAACCAACACTGTGCGGGGAACGTCTGTCTTGGGAAAGAGTTGTTACTTTCCAAACAATGTTTTAAGACTTTGTTTTATAATAGAAATTCAAACACAAAGCCATTTCTATTGGCTGAAATATTTGAAAATTTTGAAAGAAAATTTCATTCTGAAAGAAAAATTCTGTAATTATTCATTCTGAAAGAAAAATCTTATGAGACACTGGTGAAACCAAGTCTTTGAGGTTAAATGAATTATTATAGTTAAATATATTCTGTGCCTTTGGACCACTGGACTCAGAAGTCCAGAATGTGTTAATTGAAGATTTTCTTCTACTTTTTCTCACTCTAAAAGTTCAGAGGATCAAATAAAAAGTTTACTGAAATCCATTTCTGGGAATGTGGATCAGTATTTTGTTTGTTTAACTTCAGTTCTTCAGCAATTATTTGTCTTTTCAATTTTTATTTTTTTTTCCCTCTAGAAATGCCGGGATAGAGTTATGCTGAAATAGCATCACAATGAAATAAAAGTTGCCTTTGACAATTCTCCCTTCACATGGTGCAAAGGCCTTTTCCTCCTTTCCTTTTGACCATATTTGTCCTGGAAGAACACAATCCCTTTTTGTTTTGCTGACTTGGGGGTTTTCTTGGATGTCGTGCCTGACCTTGTTTACTCAGAGAGAGGAAGAAACCCTCAGTAATTCCCTTTTGCTCATTTCTGATGGACAATGACTCCTGTGTGTCAGGAATTCCAGCTGAGGAGGACTGGCTGCATTACTGACCTTCATACCCTGCTGTAATTTTGTGAATTGCTGCCTCTACATTGCTGAGGCAACAGGGCTTTCCTTATTCCATTGTTTGAACTGGGGGACTTAAAGGCTTTTATGCCTCCTGCAGAAAAGTTTCTGAGCAGTTCCATTTTCTCAGGCACTTGGGATATAATACAAGAAGCAAAAGTGAGTCTGAGCTGGTTTTAAAAGAAGAAATAGATATTTGAAGTGAAGTGGGGAATGAACTCGTGGTTGTGGAGGTCAGACTTGAGTATGGGAGAGGACAGGAATTTATTTGCTGTCAGTGTTAAAGATATCAGGAATACGTATCATTAAAAAAAAAAAAAAAAAAAAAAGGAGTAAAAGAGATAAATATAAATGCAATGGTAAAATAAAGAATCCAGATTCGGAGTGGTGGTGATTGAGCCACCTTCCATGGCAGAACCCAAGAGCAGGAGAAAAGCTGCTGCAGACACCAAGAAGTAAAAGAAAAAAAAAAAAAAGAAAAAAAGGAAAAACATAAAAAGTAAAAGGAAAAATGTAAAAAGTAAGGCTTGAACCAAATTTGAAAAGATAGAGGACAAAAAACCCCAAAATAGGAGAACAGGAAGTCTGACAACTACACAATGAAGACTAAAAATTGTGGCTTCAAGATGTGAACTTAATTTACTTAACTTGAAGAATTAGACCCAAATTCTTGCTTCCACAGGTACCATGAATATTTATTACTAAGGAGGCAATCTCAAGTGCTTTGGAGTTGCAGAGGAAGAGTCCCAAAGACCATCCACAGAACACTTTGGAAATGTTTATTCCCATTCGAGTTGGGGAAATCTTAGTTCTGATTTGTGATGTGCTGGCACAGCTGCTGCTCTGCAAGGGCACTGATAATGGAGCTTTAAAGAGCAAATTTAATCTGAAATAGTCTGAATTCCAAGGCACCATCCCACTGCTGCTTCTGCCATCAGCTGCCCCAATTTAATCTGAATTAATCTGAATTCCAAGGCACCATACCACTGCTACTTCTGCCAACAGTTGTCCCACCATTTCATGAAGGTGCTGGTTCCTGTGCTCTTAATTTATGGGTTGGGATGCAGAAGCAAAGGGTGAACGAAGCATTTCCAAAATGTTTGCTGATTTTTTCCATGCCTCAAGTTTCGATCCTTATTTCAAGGTGAGTTTTCCATTTTTGGTTGTTTCTCCTGTGAATGCTGAGGCAAGAAAAGAGCCTGAAATGACTCCAGGCAGCTGAGGGGCTCCATTTAGACCTCCCACTTGCTGTGCCCCACTCCAGAGAGGCTCCACGGTGCTTTTATACCCTTAAAATTAAAATGCTCCTCAAGAAACACCCATCTGTCTCCAGCACTGGGGGCAGTGTCATATTTAGCAGGAAGCCTTGTGTTTATTTCTGATGGGATTCAGCTCCTTTCACTCCTTCACTTGTTTTCCTGACTGCTTTTCAAGCACTCTACGTAATTAGGAGGATTAATACTTCTCAGTGACAGAGCCTTCCTTCCCTGTGAATGGAGTGCAATTAAAACTACTCTGTCAGGAGGAAGGGTGGTCTTTACTGCTCAGCCTGCCAGAGGAGGTGTTTGAAACACGAGGTATTGTGTGACAAGTAACTTTGTCCCTTCGTTCCCCATCTACGAATTCCAGATAATTATTCCCCTTTCCACTCCTTCCTTTGTGTGCCTTGTCTGCTCAGACTTTGAGTTGCTGGGAATGGAGTCACTTCCAACATGTTTAAAAGTCCTTGAGAGGGATCTGTCATTTCCACCATGTTCAAAAGTCCTTGAGAAGGATCTGTCACTTCCAACATGTTTAAAAGTCCTTGAGAGGGATCTGTCATTTCCACCATGTTCAAAAGTCCTTGAGAAGGATCTGTCACTTCCAACATGTTTAAAAGTCCTTGAGAGGGATCTGTCATTTCCAACGTATTCAAAAGTCCCTGAGAGGGATTTGTCACTTCAGCTTGCTGCAGCTTCTGCAGGAAACACCAAAAGCCACTTGCTCCATGTTTCCTGTCCTTTTTTTATTTTTCCTTTTGTTTCTCTTCCCTTCTCCTCCATATTTCAGGGAACACATCGTTCTTCCCACAGACACCTGTTGTGCCTGGCAGATATCAAACACTTGCAGCGTGCCATAAGCCACTTCTTCCTCAGCTTCCCTTCACTCATCAATTTGTCACCTCTTCTTTTTTTGAAGTGTTTTCATCCCAGGACAACTGCCTTTCCCACCATGATTGATATTCTCCCATTTCAGGACAACTTTTCCCTTTACGATACTTTTTGCACATTTTAATTACAGCAGGGATTTTTGAGGTGAAACTAGCTTTTGTCTGAGTTGGGTTTTTTTATTTGTTTGTTGGGGTTTTTTGGTTTTTTAAGGTTTTTGTTTGTTTGTTTGTTTTGATTTTTCCCTTCAAATGGAAGTGGAATTTTATTTTGGATGTTTACTGCAAAAGATCCAGTCTGGGATGCTGAAACAGGTTTATTTGTTTGGGTTGGGGTTTTGTTGTGTCAGTACCTTTACCAAAACACTCATGATCAGATTAGGAATATTTAATTCCATATCACAAGAGCAGGCAGGAGTCCTTAATGTCTTACAATTCAGGTTTGGCCTGACTGTTCAGCTTCCTGCTGGTAAAAGACATTAAATTGTGTAAGAAGGACTTGAAATACCAAAAAATCTATCAAGGCATTGTACAGCAAAAGTTCTCCAGTGCTGCAATTATTTCACACGATGTTCACTCTTGGGGACTACACTGGAATTCCGTGTGGTTAAAGCAAAAACAGTCTCCAGCAGGATGTGAAATTCCGTGGAAAAGCTGCTGAGGTCCTTTTTCCATTAAGGTGACGTGAGGGGAATGGATTATCCAGGACCTCTAATTACCTTTCCTGCAGCTTCTGAAAGACCTGTAAGCCTGCCTTGTGGCAAAAAGCTTTCTCCTTTTCCCTCCTCAATGGGTCATTGTGCTGCTCCCCTCCAGCTGCTTGTCATTCCAGGGCGGTGCTGCCAGAAGGTGACAAGTGACACTGTGAGGGCGCCAATGCTCTGTCCCTTGGGAAAGGTGATGTTTGGGAGTAAACACGGGCCAGGCTCTGTCTGTCACTGCAAGATGAGTTAATCCCTCCCCGTGCCACCCTGTGAAGCCGTGGCTGTGCCACCACAGCCCTGTCCTCCTCCTGCCACCCAAAGTCAGGGGACAGGAGCTCAAGGGTTGCTGTGGCACCTGTCCTCCCTCCTCTGGGCTGATTTGTTCTGGTTCTTACAACGCTCTGGGACACTTCTGACGCCACCTCTGCTCCTCTCTGTGCTCCCACATCGAATGAGATTCAGCCCCAGGACAAGCTGGGGCGAGGGAATGTTCCTTGTTCAATCCCCGGCTGCTGGGAGGCAGCTGAAATCAGAGCTGCTCTTCACGTCCTCCTGCTCTTGTTTCCAGAGATCTGAAGCCACAGTTGCTTGGAGATTTTTAAAATCAAAACACACTCCAAACTTGACTTGTTCTGGGTGATTATTTATGGTTTTTTTTTTTTCCCATTCCTTCAGAGCAAAGTTCCTGCCTTCTGATCTCAAACCTGTTGCTCAGCCAGTGCTGTAGGGTGTATGTTCATTTATTGTGATACAGGACAACAGGCTTGGGTGTTGTCAGCTTTATTTTACCTGACTTCACATGAAATCAAGTAAAGATATAAATGGTGCAGTTAAAATCAAGAATTATCTTAAATCCCCAATGAGGTGGCTGGGAGAAATTCCCTTGACTTCCTGTGATTTTATTTTTTACATTTTGAATAAAGAAATAAAGCAATAAATTGATTTTTTCAAAGTGCCCCCATAACAAATTTATTCTTGGAATGGAATAGGTGGGCTACATTGAGCAGCTCTTTATAAAACCTCCAGATAAAGGCAAAAAGGGGCTTCAGAGAGATCTTTTCCTGTGCACATTCAGAACAAGTGATGCTGTGAGGTTTATTATCCATCAAAAACTGTGATGGTTTAATATCTGTGGGTTTGGGAGGGTTTTGGGTTAGGTTTTGTGGGATTTTTGGGGGGTTTTTTTGTGCATCCATTGCTGCTGCTCCTCTCAGAGTGATTTCTTCCCTAAGCAGTGAAGAAAATGGGCAGGAGGCAATGTTTTCTCTTTTAAATACCTTTATTAAATAATCAGCTCTTGGAAACAGGCGTCTTGGGGGAGCAGGGTGGCCTCTGCCGTAGTGCTGAGAAGGAGAGGGCTGAAACACCCTGCCGCTGCGAGCAGCCGAGTGGGAGTTCCTTCTCCTCTCACGGAAGCTCCCTGGAACTCAATTTTCAGCTTGCCTCTGCTGAGGAGTCGGTTGTTTAGAATGTTTTTCTGGTCACAGCAAGATCAAAGTTGCCGACATCCCGTTGGCTTTTACTCTTCCGTCTTTATTGCCGCAATTACTTTTGGTTTAGGTCATTGCCAGGGAGAATAATCACTGTTTGTTTTTGGAAGTTGTCCCGATTTTCTGAGGCGTTGCATCCAGGGATCTTAAATTACCATATGGGCGTGTTGGGGGGGTATAGATGGAGAATAGGGTCTTGATAGACAGGGGCTGGGGAGGGTGAAGCAGCCAGGCAGAGAAGAGAGGTGTAGGAGTCTTATGTTACCATGGAAACAACATTCTTGCCTGACAGCCAGGCCTTAGAAAGATATATTACAACATGAGTACAGAAAGTTTCTAGTAACTAAGATTATTACTAACTTTTACTTTAACTTTTACAATTCTATAACTAGCAACTTTTAACTTTGTACTTTAACCTCTAAGAGTTGTTTTAAACCTTGTTTTTCACAGCAGGAACAACACCATGGTCCAAGGTGCTGCGGATGGCAGGTGTGGCATTTTTCTAATGTCAGATTGTGCCATAACTGGCATTGCTCAGATATTTTTTCCACCTAGGCCTTTTTTTTCCACACACGATTCAAAAGCCCTGATAAAACTCTCTAGGAAGACCAACATGTTTTTAAATAGAACTTAAAATTTAAAATTTTAATTAGCAGTTTTCAGCTTTCTAATTGAAATCTCAGCTTTTCTCAGGAAAACAGAAACCTTATTTTAGGAAAAACTGTGAATGTTTGGTACTCTGATCTTGGAGTAATTGTTGCATTTCTCAAAATGTTCCTGCTAAATAATCAAAGCATAATTGCTCATTCTTATTTCTTGCTTTATTAATGAGGATCAAGAGTGGAATAATTACTTATTTTGTGTGTCCACAAATTATACACCCAAACCTCTCAAAGTATCTCAAAATTTCTGAATAACTTAATGATCTGCTGCTAAGATTCCTCTCAGAGGAAAGCCTGTGATAAAATCACTTTCCAGCTCCACACGCTGCCAGTCTGCTGAATTAGTCTTTGCTGGTACTGAACAACTTTTTGGTGGCAGAGATTTCCCAAACTAGGTCAGGAAAACAAAGTAGGGATGTGAGTGGGGAGGGAGAGAACCACAAAGAGGAGCAGTATGGATTTAACCCTGGTACATAAATCAGGTCAGTTAATTGCAAATCATTTCACAGACCCAGTTTAAAGCGCAGGCTGATGAAGAATTGCATTGTCACTGATGGTTTAAAAAAAAAACCAAACCTAAAATGCAACTCTGTCCTGGACATTAAAACCAGTTTACTGAGGAGAATAGTCTCACACTGAATTTCCCAATGCTGAGTTGCTCTCAAGGATTTCCTTGATGAAATTAAGATGTTCTATGAATAAACTTTGGTAGAACAAAATTACTCGTGAGGACTGTGGGGTTTCTGATGGGATGGTGCCGTGCTAGAGCACAGACATCACAGAATGTTTCCTGCTGGGAGAATTGCAGAAATCTGTTTTAGCTCCCAGTAGGAGAAAAATGGCCCAGGAGGAAATGGAGTCCATGTGGATTTCCTATTGAGATTTATTTTTACAAAATGAGAGAATTGGCTCTGGCAATGTTCTTTCTGTATTTCACGGCAAACTTGGAATTAAAAAGTGTTTTCAGGCCAGAGCTTGCAGAATAATTTTTTTTTTCTTTTTTTTGTGGTAAAGTATGAGACAAAATGTAGAAAGGATTTATCCCCTGGTAGAGCTGTCCATGTGTCCATAGTAGCTCTCAGAGGTGAGCACCATCCACACTTTGAGTGGGATGTGGCCAAGGACCTTTGGATTTGTTCATGTCCCTCCAAAGGATCCCAGAATTAACTAGGCTGGAAAAAAGCCTTTGAGATCATCAAGGGTCTTGGTTTGGAAAGACAGGTGTCTGCCAGGGAAACCTGGAGCTTCCCTTGGAATGGAGANAGCCTGGATGGCCCATGAACAGCAGATATCCCCTGCAGGGAGGATGGGTCCTGGAAGGGATAAAGAAACACGGCCCCAGCTGGTTTAACAGCTGCCCATTAGCAGAAGGCACCCACCCCCTGCCCCTGGAGTTATGAGGAATGGGTCATTGAAGAGAAAAACACCTCCCAGCTCCCCACTCAGTTTCAGCAGATGGCAATGGAATACACACTGCTGGTTATATCTTGCATTGCAACCCAAGACATCAAGTCAAACCTACGACCCAACAGCTCCTCATCAACCAAACCATGGCACTGAGTGCCATGTACAGGCACTCTCACAGAGTTTTTCCACAGCCCTGGGAAGCTGGGGCTTGGAGAGTGAAGGGAGCTTGGACTTCTTGGTGGACATGCAAAGCACAGTGGACAGAGTCAGAACCCCTTGAGGGCATGGCTTTGGCTCTGGGCAAAGGTGCAGCTGATCCCTGCTTGTGGATTCCAAAGGTTTCACAACATTCCCACTCCAGAGCTGCAGTGTTGTCCCACTGTCATGTCATGTTTAACACTGCTGGACCCCTTTGTGATCCACTTGTGGGTAAGTCTTGGGGTTTATGCCCAAAATGGGCTGAAGGACTGGTTTTAGAGCAGTTTGATGGATCCTGATCTCCACTGGCGAGATGGAAGCTAAGAAAAATGCTTTTTCTGCAGCACAAGGCTGAGGCCAGCTTGGAGATCTCATTTCAAAGCAAAGGAAACAGCTTTTGCTGCTCCCAGACTACAAATGTTGTCTTTCCAACTGCCACATGTTCGAGCTGACATCAGTCCCTGTAAATAAAATCCTGAGCTGTCCAGTGAAGTGGAAGGTTCCTGCTGCTCAGTTCTGCAGTTCTTCAGGAAATCAGGAGGTCAAGGCTGTGCTTGAGTCCAGCAGATCTGTGAGGGTGCCCTGGGGTTGTTCCAGGTCAGCAAACTGCACCATTGCAGGGTCAGCAGACCCATCATTTTCAGCTGTAAGGCTGGAGGAAGCTGAAAGAATGAGAGAACACCAGGGGAGAGCTGGGAGATGGGTATGGAGAAAGAAACTGGGTTGGAAGTAGAAGAAAAAATCAAGACACTTTAATCAGGAACAGGATGGATTTAATATAAGAATTGTCCGAGCAAGTATTTTCCTCTTTATTCTTTGCCTGAATTTAGAGACCTATTTGAATCAAATTATGTTTTCAGTATTTTCCATTTCTGTCTGGAATGAAACCATCCTTTTGAAAACTTATTTTACTGCAAGTACTTGCAGTGGTTTGGTCCAAGTAAAGCAAAACAAAGTCATAAGGATGGTGTTCATACTTTTTTTTTCAGAGGTTCAGTCAGGTGTAAGATTCTGGCACAGTCTCCTCTTTCTTGAAAAGATTCAAACCTGTACCTCTGACATTCCAAGCTCTGATGATGAAGCTGTAACACAGAAGCAGAAGGAGACAAGTTTCTTTCTGCTGGAACAGGGAAGATTCCCAGGTGGAAGAGCTGCTGGGCAGGTGAATGCAGAGGAATTTCAGGATGGGTGCAGTGACCACTTCAAACAGCAGCCTGAGCACACAAGGCTGTGGGTCCCCCAAATGTTTGTGTGTTTGCTTTCCCTCGAGCTGCCTGTGGACAAATATAAAAGGGGAAAAAATATTAGGAAGTCCAGGAGGGAATTTGTGTTTCCCTCTCAGCTGGTACCATTTGGTGAAGTTCATTAAATCTTGGGATCCTTAGACTGAAGTTTTCAATATTCCCTAGGAGCACAGTTTGGGTTTTCCTCTCAGAAAGGAAAGAATAATTAAAGGCAGGCGATGTCCAAATGGGAGAAAGTCAAAGAAGGAATTTCTGTAAGAATTTGGGACTTGGCATGACAGGATCTGGCTCTACCTTTAGCAGGTGTGTCCTTACTCAGACCATGAAATTTTGCTGTTGGCACCTGATGGTGCAAATTGACTGGTGAGAAGCCACAGCACCACACCAGCTCCTCCAGGAATTTTGGTGTGTCCTTAGGTCCCACAGCCCCCAGGTTTGGTGGTGATTTACTGCTGATGGGTGTGGAAACAGCACTTCTATTTCCAAATTTTCTTCTTTGGGCTGTTCTGAATGCTTTTCTTTAAGAGGATGGTTTGGGAGAAGGCAGCAGAGAGCGCAGGTGCCTTAAAGAGAGCAAGAAACTGAGTCCACCTGCTATCAAAATGTCTCACAGAATTTACCAAGGATGAAAATAATGGGAAGTGAACAGCTGAAAAGCCTAAGCACAGCAAGGTGTGAGTGTGGTTTCCTGAACAAACTCCCAGCAGTCTGCAACAGGATTATCCATTTTATCAACCTCTCCTCACAGGTGAGCACCTCTAATAGAGCCCTCAGGCTCCTGTTACCCTCCAATTTCACTGAAATCAGATCTGGGATTTAAAAACAAAACAAAACAAAAACAAACAAACAAAAAAAAAACCAAAACCAACCCATGGGAATGGAGCCAGTGCAGAAATACAGCTGTATTTTGGGAAATTGGGGTCTCAGGTTCTGGGAAAGATAAAGCATTTTCTTTGGAGAGCTTGGCAGAGTTGTTACCTGCACTCAGCCTCTCTGGGGACAGAGGTGACAGCAGGGAAGAAAATAAATGACATTTTAACTTCCTGCCTGGCACAGGCTGAGCCTGTCAGCCCCAGAAGATGGAGGGGTTCTGGGGCATGGGGTTATCCAGGCCCATTCACAGCTGGAATGTAAATAGTCTGAGCCCCTAAAAGAAAATGTTATCTTGCCTTGAGTTTAAATCTCCCAACTGAACTTCCCCTCCAGTCTCCGCTGTGTTTCTGCAGCCCGTGGGGAAATCTGTTCTGCTGTGATTCCCTTCTGTCTCTCAGCCCTCCCAAATGCTTCTCCCGTCTCTCCCTGCCCTTTGCACCCCTCCCAGCCCCGGGAAGAACAGGAGACCATTAAAGGCAGGACTACAAAGAGCGCAGTGTACAAGGACAAAGCCCAGCGCTGCAGGCATTGCTGCAGCTGCTCTGCAGAGCCAAGGTCAGCGTCTGCCTGGGGCTCTCTCCTTCCCTGGAGCTTTTCTTCCCTTTCTGCCGCTGTTACCCAACACCTTTTCCTCCACCTCCCCTGCCACACGCCATAAAATCATTCTGTGTGTAGTCCCCATTCATTCACCTTCCTCCAGAGAGTCTCTATTTCCCCACGGAGGCTCTGGAAAACTGCAGCAGAGCTTTGCTGTCTTTAAACACTTTCTCTTCCCTTTCTAAATTCCTTCCTCTCCTCTTAGAGCCCATTGAAAAGATATATCTATATCTACATATATATATATAGATAGATACATTCCAGCTGTTTAAATTAAGTCTATGGCACAGTTTAGTTCTTACTTAATCCAGAATTTATTAAATCATTCACTGGACCCTTTGGTTTTTTTTGTTTTTTTTTTTTTTTTTTTTTTTTTTTTTTT
>VXBB01009382.1:57067-79251 GCA_013399915.1 Illadopsis cleaveri
GGCAGTGATTCCGCTGCCTTGCCAGCCCAGAACGCCGAGCTCCAGCTGCATTTCTGGGACACAGCTGTTCCCTCAGGAGTGCCACACGGAGGAGGAGGAGGAAGCGCAGGGATCATTTCAGAGCAAGGCTCAGCCGAACCCTGCGGATGTGATTTGGCCTCTGGCCACGCAGCAGCTCGGGATGGCCTTAAAAAGCAGTGGAAGCTGTGTTAGCATGTGCTGTTGGCAGGGCAGCGGGACGGCTCCGGGTGCTGACTCACGGGCCGGGAGCTGAGGGGGAAGGTGGATGTTGGGTGATTCATCACGGGGTGTCCGTGCTCTCCTGCAGGAATCCACACGTCCCCATTGCGTCAGGGCCGCTGTTTCTGTGGAAAAGGGAACCTTGGCAGGAGGGAAATTCAGCTGGAATCTAGATCAGGCTCAGGAGGTGCTGCTCAGTGCCTGAGCTGGGTTGTGGCACCCACAGGAAGAGAAAGAAAGGGAAGAAAACAATCCTGTTTTAATGTTTTAATCCTGTTTAACCAGCCAAAACTGGAGCTGGTTATGGATTCCTCCAGTAATTATGCTGATAAACAACAGCACTTGGGTTTGCCCCTCAGTGGAACAGATGCCAGAAGCATCTCCAGGTACTTCTCCAGCAGCACCAGGCCTTGACCCTCCAGGGGTCATCAGAAGAGAGGGTGAGGAGTGCATCAAAACTCATCAAATCATTAGAAAATCATCAGTATTTGCAGGCTTATCTCTGCTCTTGGAGCTGAAGGACACTTGAATAAAATTCTCACGGCTGGGAGTGAGAAATGAATGAAAAATTTTAATGAGGGAGCTTCACAGGCATTTCCATTTGTACGAGTGGTTGTGCTTGGGGGCAAAAACCCAGAACTAATTTTAAATAAAGCTTCTAAAAGTGTGTGCTGAGTGTTTAGGGCAGGGTTAAGGTTATGATTTAGGTATGGGGAGGGTGTGGGGGTCTCTGTGGGGACAGGCCAGGGCTGCCCCATGCCGGGCACAGCCTTTTCAGCCTCCTCAGAGCAGGGCACTGCTGAGCCTGGGAGTTACATCAGGGGTGCCTCGGTGAAAAACAGGAGTTAAAAAGAGCCAAAATGTCAGCCAGAAAACAAGGATGAGGAGAAAAGGGTGAGGAAGCAGCCCTGCAAACACCCAGGTCAGCAAAAGAGGAGGAGGAGCAGAGATTTTGCTGCAGCCTGGGGAGAGGAGCACAGCAGAGCAGGGACCCTGCAGGGACCCCAGGCTGCAGCAGGGGATGTTTGGTGTTTCCTGACAGGAATTGTGGCCCGTGGAGAAGCCACACTGGAACAGGTGTAAAAGGTGAGGAGGGAAGATGTCAGGGAGGAGTTGTGGACTGACTGTCACCCTCCATCCCCTGGCTACCTGCTCTGTGCAGAGCTGGGGGGAGCAGAGGCGCCAGGAGTGAAGCTGAGCCTGTGAAGACAGGGCTGGAGTAGGCAAAGATCTTTTAATTCCTCTTTCTCAACCTATTTTAATCAGCAATACATTATGTTTCTTTTTTTAAATATCTGTTTTGCCAATGGCTGCAGTTGCTAAGAGATCTCCCTGCCTTTTATCTCAACCTACACATTTTCCATCTCCTGTGTTCTTCCCCTGCCCTGTTGAGGAGGGGGAGATTTTTTTTCAGTCTCCTGCTAATAACTAGAATCTCTTGAGGAAGAACTGATGCATCAGCATCTTCCTCAGAAGAGCCACCCCTGCCCACGGCCCTGGAGCCTGGGAGGTCTGTGGGAAGCCCAGCTGGAAGCCTGGTGAGCACCATTACAAACATCAACTCTGGAGCAGAATATATTGTTACCTTGGGCTAATAGTTTTAAGCCACATCATCTGGATCAGACACCTGCCCAGGTAATCGCCATGGCGACATCCAAACAAATAGTAACCTTGAAATGATCAGCCTGAGGAAAACGAGGAGCTGATGAGGAGTTTTGGAAGGTGTTTAAGATTATGCCTGTGTGGTTAAATATGAGCTTGTTCAGCACTGAAGTGACCAAAAGGCACAGAACTGTGCAAGGCTCTGTGCCTGAACCAGCACACGCCAAATCTCTGCAGACCTCATTAGTTTGGACAAAAGGAGGAGGGAAATCAAGATGATCAGAGAGATGGAGAACCTCTCCTGTGGGAAAGGGCTGAGATAATTGGGAAGGTTCTGCCTGGAGAAGAGACTAGGAGTGACCTAATTGTGGCCTTCCCATGCCTTGAGGGAGCCAAAGAGAGAGAGAGACTATTGACAGCAGCCTGGAGTGACAGGACACAAGGAATGGCTTCCCACTGCCAGAGGGCAGGGTTAGATGAGAGGTTAGGAAGGAATTGTTCCCTGGGAGGGTGGGCAGGCCCTGGCACAGGGTGCCCAGAGCAGCTGTGGCTGCCCCTGGATCCCTGGCAGTGCCCAAGGCCAGGCTGGACATTGGGGCTTGGAGCAGCCTGGGACAGTGGGAGGTGTCCCTGCCCATGGCAGGGATAGCACTGGATGAACTTTAAAGTTCCTTCCAACCCTTCCAACCTGTGATTCCATGAAAAGTCCACACCTGCAGAAGCTCTGTCTGAACTGAACACAGGCAGAACAAACTCCTGTCACTGTGACAGCACATCCACACTCAGCCAGGAGCTGTGGTTCATGAGTTTTCATGGATCAGCAGCCCCTGAGCCTCCCTGGTATCCTCCCTGCTCAGTGGATGCTCAACCCTCACACTGGGCAGGGAACAACTCCCTAACTGTGTGTATACATACTTTTCCCCCAAACTCATGCAGGCAGCTGGCTGAGCTTCTTGAAAGGATCATTTGGCTTGGAGGGGAAAACAGTAAACAGGATTAAATGGGTATTAAAAGGAGTCTGGAGGAAGGAAAAGGGCACAGGCCCCATATATCTCACTCTGGGGTATCTGCATCAACAAACCAGGAAAGCAGCTGCTGGGATTGTTCTGGGGAGCTCTGGAGTGATGATGTTTCTGCAGGAAAATGTGCAGTTAGATCCTGCTGGGAGAGGATCAGCAGCTGCCGGGAGCTCAGGCTCCACATGCAAACCAGCTGAGCTCTGTCTGTCCACATCGAGGGGGGAATACCAGGCTCTTGGACTGCTCTCACTGCTGCAGGGATCTGGAAGAATTCATGAGTTCACAGTTCAGGAATGCTCCCAAGAAACCACAACAAGGGAATCTGAGTGACTGCAGACATGGAAAGTCTGTGCAGCGCAGACCCCAGCTCCCTGTGGAGAAGCAAAGAAGAAAAGGGAGGTGAGGATGACCCAAAGAAGGAAAACCTCTGGGATCTCTGACACAGCTCCCTTGAGGGCTCTTAAAGCAGCTGCTCAGGTTGCTTCCTCTGGGACTTGCTGGTGGCATCAGTGCCAGGCTGGGCCAGGTGTTGCTCCTCCAGCCCTGCCATTGGTATCCATGAGCTGTGCTGGGTGTGGATGCAGCCCTGGGATGGCTCTGGTGGCTCCCAGGTGACTGGTGGCCTTCAAACACACATGGCAAGGAGAATTGTCACAGACCTGTGACTTATGAAAGGAAAACAACCCCAAACCCAACCAAAAATAGAGAGAAAAGAGGGAAACCCTGCCTTTAGCACTGCTGGATGCCAGTTTAACCTGGTTTTAGTGGTGTCTCTCCTCCATCCATCTGACAAAGCAAATGGGGGGTATTTTGCATGGGAGAAGATATGAGCTATAAAAAGTAATTAGAAGAATGTTTCTGATTATACTGATGCTAAAAAATCCTGCTCTGAGAGTGTTGATTATAATATTTCATTTATTTTTATTCCAAAATGATGCCCCAAACTGGTACAGTTGGTGCAGGTGCAGGTCTATACAAAACAAAGCATTCTGAGGATGTGTTTAAATCAGAGAAGAAAAATAAAACAGGGATTTTTGTACATAATAGGAACGGTGTAATTTTTCCAATCTGTAACAGATAAAAATCAAACAACAAAAAGCAGCAGCATAAAAGATTCGCAGATATGATTTTAATACCAGCCTCACATAGCTTGGATTATTTTTTTCCAGTCAGACATTCCTAATGGAAAATTACAGTGTAGCATCAAACAGCTCAGAGTAAATGAATGTGAGGAGCAAAGCTGAAGTGACAAACACATGTTTGTAAAGCATGGTAACGATCAACAATTGTAAAAATTGCAGAAATATTTCTTCTAATGCTTTTTGGCCTAGTGCTGTAAGTTCCTCTGAAGGACAGAATCTTTCAGCTGGGTCACGGGGAAAATTTCTCACTTGGCACCAAATATTGCTTTGGGTTATAAAACAGTAAACTCTGGGTTATAAAATAGTAAACTCTGAGTAATAAAATAGCAAACTCTCCTCACATGGGGAGTTGTATTTCCACCACGGGTTTCAACAAGGGCTGTTCCAGCTTGGACAATTTTCTTTCCCCAGCATTCCCACCTGCTCTGTGATCTTCCCAGGGCAGTTCTGTGTAGCCCTGCTTTTGTACCTGAGGTGTTTTGGTTTTCTGAAATTCTTTTCCCAGGGAATTTTCTGTAAGCAGGAGAAATGTTTTTGTAACTGTACCTTTGTTATTCATTCCTTTCCCTAGGAGGGACTTCGTGATGTCCCTCTGCTCTGAGCAATGTGAGTGAAGAGGTTTGTCTTTGTGTCACCAATCAAATTGGTCTGTGTGAAATAGTATAAAAGGGAGACACATCCCAAGAATAAAGGAGTCATTTTGAGCCTTCTGAAATTCAGAGTCTGTGTCATTGTGGTGTAAAACAGTGTCAGTTCTGGAGCTGCAGAGCTTCCCTGGGTCTGATAACTCTGCTGGTTTCCTGCCTGCAAACCCTGCAGGAGGATGTTGCTCCTGCTGTCCAGGTCCTGCTGTGTGGCTGAACCCTTCCACAGCCTTGGCTATCTCCACAGCAGTGCCCTCAAAGCCTGATTCTTCCAGGGAAATGCATTCTGCACATTCCTGATTGTCTGACTCACAGCCCTGGTGCCAGTGCTCTTCATTTCTATTTATTCACCACGGGAAGCCTAAAGAACAAACACACTGGATGAGAGCCTGGCTCCAGTGGAGTCAAGGCCAGAATTCCCATTGATGTCTGTGGGCAGAGAACTTTACTTCTGTGCTTTTGGTTGTTCTTTACCATTGCTGGCTCAGGGCTAAAGGGCCATTTGAAAAGGCTCTGTTGCCCAGAGTGATGCTGAGTTCCAGGACAAACACAGCCCATGTGCACAAGAAGCATCTGTTTGCATCCTGGAGCTTTTGTAGCTTCTGAACTGAGGCAGATTCGAAGGAGGGCACAGAAAATGGGTTTTTTTCCACACAGACTCTGAGTCTGTTTGAAGTTGTCCCTCGTGCCAGGCCAGAGCAGGGGATAAAGGGACTGATGGCTGCTCCAGGTGTTGTTCAGCTTTTGGAAACACACAGAGTTGGGTAACAAGGATGGGATGGACCTTTTGCCCACCTGTGCCACCATGATTTTGATGGTTCCCACAGAGCTCAAACAGCCTCTTGGTGGTGTAACCTGTCCAGCACAGAATCACAGAATGGTTTGGGTTGGAAAGGACCTGAAAGATTCTCTAATAGCCAACCCCCACCATGAACAGGATCCATTTCAGCAGAATTAATGAGACTCTAATTTATGCTGCAGTACCTATTTTACTTCTTCTCTAAAGAAGTGAAAAGAATTATTTTGGATTTTACACTTGCTGGGGAGAGAGGCTTGGCCGTAGCCTTATTACCACAGTGTAAGGGCTTACTGTGTGCTCCATCAGGTACAAATTCTGATAAAGAACCTCTAAGAAAAAAAAAACAAAACAAAACACAAACGTAATCCTAAAAAAACAATTAAACCCAGAGCATACCATGCTCTTAGGAGCATAAAATTTCCAGAAAAAAAACCCCCCGAAATACCTCCAAGTACTTTGCATCTGAGTCGAGGAAAGTCCGTTGGTTAAAAAAAAATAATACTGACAGCTCCCCAGGGCCCAATTAATCATTTGCTTTTAACAACAGCGACTCAGAGGCAGCCACAAAAGTGGAGCAGGAAAGCAGGAGAAATGAAATGGGCCTTTGTCTTGGGGCTGAACTTGGTGCCCTTGCCAGGACACAAACAGTTCATCTGGGGAGAGAAACCCACTGGCCCACTTGGCATCCTGCAGCTCCTGGCACGGGCTGAACAGGGCAGTAGGTGGTCTGGCACAGCCCTCCTGGACGTGCTTTCTCACCAGGTCCTTTGCCCTGCAGGCAGCAAAACCAGCCCCACAGAAAGGGCTTTTCCATAGGATTCCTAAATTGGGCCGTGGTACTCGGTGAAATGTGAATTCTGTAAGGCTTGTCCCAGTTATTACAGCTATTAGAGTTGTTTCATTCTGACCCACATAACTCCCCTGGAAACCTGTTTGTTTTGTCTATTCAACCATTTTAGCAGAGAAATTGCAAGCAAAACACAGATTTGTGTATTCAGAAATCATTGAAATTGTCAGGTGAGATAACGTGGCTGAAACTTTCAGATGAAGTGCTGAAGACCCCCAGTGCTTCTGCCTTAGTGTCTGACTGTATTTTAGCTCCAAAGCTTGTGACATTTTTTCACTTTCTTACTTCAAATCTATAGGGGAGTTGATTGTGCTGGTAGTTATAAGTGTCTTTTAATGCTCTATTGTTTGTATACTATTATTATTATTATTATTACAGGAGTATATTAATCTTTATATAAAGGATGTCTGACTTGCCCTAAACTCTTGGAAGAACATTCAGGTTTTAACTGGGAAGTTAAATGGAAAAAGGAAGAAAGAAGAAGAAAATTCAGGGCATATTGGGTCAATTTGACAAGATTTTCTGTCAGTTTAGTGTTATCTCTTAGAGCTCCTTTGTATAGGGGTTGTGGAGGGGAGGCCAGGCTGTGATTTCTGAGGTTGAGACAGGGACAGATTATTTATTTTATAGCCTCAGCAGAGTTATTGCTTAGCAAAACGTACTCAGCAAAAAAAGAGACCCAAGGTGGAAGATTGTTTTCCACTGGTGTTTATTCTGGTGTGCTTTGCTTCATTTTCCTCCACCAGATTAAATTGGTGCCTTTTCCATGAAACACAGAGGATTTATATGTGCTGATGGCCTCAGAAATGGGGTCCTTACACAGGTGCAGTCCTATTTAGTTTGATAGAACTGTCCCAGTTTTTATTTTAAAAATTTGAATTTACTTTAGTTTAATATAAAGCACAGAAGTTATGTCCACCCTTCCTCTGTCAACCCAAAACTGTTTGTTTCTCTTTTCACAGGGATGGTTCCCATCAGTGCCCAAGCTGAGGAAAGCCCTTCCCAGCACATGAGCTACACCAACTCTCCTGTGACATAAAGAAACAGGATTTTAGATATCAAATGAGTTTTGGTGGGGAAAAGTGTCAATAATAACAGAGTTAAACGGGCTTTCAAAGCTGTTTGAGGTGCCCAAATTCAGTCAACATCCCACTTCAATGCACCTGGACCTTAGTTTTCCTTTGTCTTGTACAATTAGTGAAGGCAAGTTGCCTCCTTCCAGGAGGAATGTTGGGAGTTTACTCTCTTGGGAGCTGTCAGTGCAGGAAAGGGATTCCTAAAATACATATGAACAACAGCTTTCCATTCAGTCTGTTCTGTCTTCCAAATCAAGAAGTTGAGTGTGCTGCACAGCAAGATGGAAAAAATTAATTAGATTTCTTTTTTTTTTAATGCTAGTGAGTTCAGAGAGTCAGCTTTTGTCTCACTGTCAAGCAGAGTTGTCTCCATGAAATCTGAAGGCCCTGTCTTTAAACCAGTGAAGATTTCAGGAGTTCCACCAGCACATGCAAAGCCAGCAGAGTGTTTTTGGGAGACGTTCCCACTCCCTTTGCAGTTAAGTGTGCCCACTTTGCTGGTTTGGGTTGGCCTCCTGAATCACCCAGTGCTTACATCCACTCCCCACCATTGCCTCCTTTTCCCTGTGAATTTCTGCCTGCCTGGTTTTTGTATGAGTAATAACACACTTTATTCTCTAAGAATCTGTTCCTTGGGAGGGAGGGGAAAAAAAAAAAAAAAAGAAAAAAAGTCACTCTTTTCCAAACAATTGTCAAGAGCTCCTAAGCCTTCTGGAGCATCACACAAAAGCAGCTTAATCCCTCTCTCTGCAAATGTCACTTTGCCTTGATCTCTCTAAGCAGGAATTTGTTGAGTTGTTGCAGCAGCCGTGCCCTGTGTCCCCACCTCGTGCCACAAACCTCATGCAGGGACCTGTCGGGGGTAACACAAACACATCCAGGATGGAATGGCTTAAGTTCTGTCTGAGGGATGCAGGGCCAGAATTCCAGGGCACTGGAATTGATCTGTCTCTGTTTGCTTCTGCTGGAGCCTTTGAGACTGAATTAGGTCATGGATCTGTAGGGGGGGTGGAATTTGCTGTGTAGAGCAGAAGAAAAAAATTCGAGTTGAGTGTAGCTGGGGCTTGCTGCCTTCATAAGGATTTACTGGAAGTGGTTTTGCAGTGTGACCTTGTCCAGAGAGGCAGAGCTGGCCCAGGGAAAAGGAGTTTGTGGCTGCCTGGCTGCTGGGCCAGAGAAGGAGACAGAGGAGTCCAGGACTGGTCAATCAGGGTGAAACTACTGCTGTTCAAGTTCAATTTCCTTTTATTTCCAGTGAGGTCTCTTGGGGACATTCTGCTGAGTGCCTTCACGAGTTTCAGCTTCCAAACTGGGCTGAGGGAAGCCTAGTGGTGGCTGTGCAGGCAGGAGGAGGCAAACACAGACCTGGCCAGAGCTGTGAGCTGGCACTGAGGCGTGCAGGGCAGGATTTATCAGCTTGGGGTTAGTCCCACTGGGGCTTTGCTGGGTTGCAACCTTTGGTTGGACTTTGGAGGTAAATTGTTACAATCATGGAATGGTTTGGGTTGGAAGGGATTAAATCCCATCTCATCCCACCCCTGCCATCGCAGGGACACCTCCCACTGTCCCAGGCTGATCCAAATCCTGTCCAGCCTGGCCTTGGGCACTGCCAGGGATCCAGGGGCAGCCACAGCTGCTCTGGGCACCCTGTGCCAGGGCCTGCCCACCCTCACAGGGAAGAATTCCTGCCCAATATCCCACCTGACCCTGATCTCTGGCAGTGGGAAGCCATTCCCCTTTTCCTGTCCCCCCAGTCCCCTGGAAATGGTCTCTGTAGCCCCTCTGTTGTGAGGAAAGGCTGGGGGAGCTGGGATTGTTCAGCCTGGAGAAGAGAAGCTTTGGGGTGACCAAACTGTGACCTTCCAGTACCTTAAGGAGCCTGCAGGAAAGGAGAGAGACTAAAGGACAAAATTGCACTAAAAACTTCCCCCAGCCATAAAGTGAATTTGTTGCAGATCTATTCTCCTAGAGTGAGAACTCTACTGAATGTATGATCCCTCTGCTGCAGCTCTTTAATTTAAGAAGTTGCTTTTCACAGGGGAATTCTCTTCACTTGTCAGTGACTGGGTGACAGCAGCTGTGTGACAGTGACAGCACACAGCCTCTGGAGGGGACACTTGGCACTGAATGGAGAAGGAGGTGCTGGAGCTGGGCAGGAGAGTGGGTTTGTACATGGAGTTCTGGCTCATTAGTTGCCACTCAGTGAGTTTATTTTGGTGGTTTGACTTCTCCAGTGAAAGATACACAAGAGGTGCAAGAGGAGCCTTCATCTCCGTGTCCTGATGGAAATGTTCTTCATTCCTGGGAGAGGAAGTGGTAAAGGAAGCACGCATTTATGTGGGAAGAGATCCAGTTCTTCCAAGACAGCTTTGACAAAATTGTCAGAGGGGATTTTTCTGTCCATCCTGCCCATTGAGGATTTGTAGAGAGCTTGACTCTTCTGTCAGAGGAGTGTGGACTCCTGCAAAGAATTAATAATGTTGCTGATGGCCAGGTACACCTGCCTGATGCAGCAGCCCACCAGCACTGTGGGGGAAAAAACAATTTGTTTTTAGACAAGATTAAAGGAAAGCAGTTTGTTCTTTTTCTTATAACGTAACAGCCAATTTACACTTTAAAGAGACCTTTGGAGAGAAGGAATTCTCCATCTGGAGGGAAGATGTGGTGTGTGCATTCAGGTTTGCTGTTGTAAAAACAAGCTGTGGAGGGTTCTAGCTGATTTTTGAAGCTGAATCACTGAGCCAAGTGGTTTGAGCTGGGTGAGGGAAGGCTGATCAAGAATGGTCCATAATGTTCTTACAAGATTTCCTCAAGGGCTTTGCAATTAGAGATTATTGTGTCATCACAGCAAAAGGGCAGCCTGGAGGTCAGCTCTGGTATGGGAAACCCCAGGCAGGTCTGTTAAAATAGCAAGGGCAACTCAAAATGATGAAATAATGAGGGAAGAGCAGCTTGTTACCCAGCATGGCTTCCCCAAAATCTGCTGTGCTGCGTCAGCACAGAGATGTGGCCCTGAATCCCAAAATGTGTGCAGTGTATTGAGCCTAGAGGATGTCACATCCTTGAAAAGTTTAACTCCAAGCAGAGTTTTTTCCTACAAATAAATAGTCTATAAACACAGGACTTATCAAAGTGATTACTCACAGAAATACAGATTAATATTTGCCCCACAATTCCACATCTGATCACTTCCCAGCAGGGCTCTGAGACGTTGGAAGGGCGGTTCTGCCCTGGAGAGTTTGGAGGTTGCAGTGTCTGTGGCTGAGACAGCAGCAGATGTTTCTGTGTGGATCCCCACACAGTTTGGGAGCGTGGTGTGGCCACTTCATTTGTCTCTGTCCTGTGTGACATTAGAGCAGTGATTTCTCCCCTCCCCGCGGGGCCAGGATGTGCCTGCAGGCAGCAGAGCAGGACGAGCAGCATCTGGCACGCAGGGCGAGGGATGTTCCCACAAGGGCAGCACAGGACACTTTAAAGCACACAAAAGGTTGAAACGATCAGGCTCCAGGCAGCTCGAAGAAGAAGAAGAAGAAGGACTGAGGCTGAGGCTGTGGAATCCCAGCCAGCCCATGCTCCAAGCCCAGGCTGGTGACGTTTCCCAGCAGCAATGTAAAACAAGAACTCTTTCACACTTCAGTCCCGCCAGCTCCGGGGTGTTGTGCCGGGCTGAGTGTGACTGGACTTTGATGTTCTCCAGACAAGGCCCCATATTTGTCCATGTTTACATATTTTGACAGGAAAGGAACAGCTCTGCTTAACATCTCTTGGGCTTCCTCAGAGCAGATTTAAACACTGCAGGGCAGATAACAAACCCTGCAGGTCCTGCAGGAACCAAACTCCCACGGGCAGGGGTGGTGTGGGCAGGGAGCAGGAATCACTCAGGGGATTTGGGACCTGTGGTCTCTCCTGCATGAAGATGTTGGGGAAACTCTCATTCCGTCCAAACAGGGAGAGGAAGGTGATGGAGAGGCTCTGCTAGGAGAGCTGCCTCCTCCTCCCCATCCCTCAGAATGCCTCAGGGATACTCCTCACAGGAGCTGGGCACTGAGGAGTTATTCCAACACACCCATGGCAGGGGCGGGCTGGAATTGTGTGTGCAGTCAGTACTGTCCTGCCTTTAAACCCATATGTGAATGTGCTGCTGAATCCCAGGGTTGTGGAAAATGGGGGTTTATGGAGTGAATTCTTTCTTTTTGACACTGAACTTCATTCTGATTTGATCCCTTGTGCATGAGAACTGGGACGGAACACATTTACTGAACAATCTTGGTCCAATTTTGTCCTCAATTCCACTGGATTTACTACAGGCCCTGCTTTAATCTGTTGTGTTATGGGCAGAGGACCTGAAAAGTTGGAAGAAATAAAGAACAGATAGCAGTGGATGAGGAAACTCAGGCACAAAAAACATAACATTCTTTTTTCTGTGTCTTGGGGATTATCAGGGCATTTATTGCAAGACTGCCTTTCAGCATCCTTCTGAACTTTGATCATATTTAATATATTCTGTTTTATTGATCTGTTTTGCCTTTTGATTTAACAAGGAAAAGCAACAAAGAAAGCACAAATAAACCTGAAATGGATAAAATCTGTACACTGAAGACGTAGCATGCCTTCCTCTGAAGGACCTTTCATCTAAATCCTGGGAAGCTGGATTACCACCGCAGGGAATAACACAGAAATACTTTTATCTGAAAGTCAAGGCAAAGCGAGGGGTAGATACACAGGAAAATGTGTGACCCTTTTCAGGGCAAAGCTTTTTCTTGGGAAAGCAGCAGATTTGGTTCAGGGAATTCCAGCACTACTCTTCTCCTCATCTTTTTGAGAACTCACTCTTTTCTTGATTTCTCTCCTTTTTTCTTTTTCCCTTCTCTGAATATTGTGAAACAGAACATTGTGTCACACTTTCACCCAGAATCCAACAAGCTGAAACTTTATTTACATTCAGGATCAATGAGAATAAATGCAGCAAGCCAAAACCTTAATTAAATGGTAATTTCTGTGTCCAGTGGGCAGAAACACAGAGAAGCAGCAACTGGAGGAGCTGCTGAAATTCCATTACTCTATTTATATTTAATAGCTGTATTAAAAAAAAAATAAAATCCAGTCTTATTAGTAATTAGAAATACAGGACAAAACTGAGAAGGGTTGAGCCTCGTTGTCTCTAAATAGATATTGTAAAAAAACCTGGCTGCTGCTCCTGCAGCAGAGTCAGCAATGAGACCTCAGGTCTGTTTAATTTTCTGTGAGGAAGATGAAATGAGAGCAGACTCAGAGCGTTCCTCTTCCCATCCCGAAGTTCCCTTCCATTTGTAAATAATCTGGGGGAAAAAAAACCCTAAAGCCCTGGGCCCAAAAATTAATCCAGAGTTAATCCAGTTTGAACTGTGCCCCTGGAGAAGGCTCCAGGTGTGACACTCAGAAGGGGTGACAGGCTGGGTGAGAACCCCCTGAACTCAGGAGGGGCTTTTTAAACCAAACCATGAGAAAACCTCAGCAACTGCAGCACACACACAGCAGGTCCTGGAGCTCTCACAGGACACCAAGGAAGCAAGACTTGTGGTGAGGTCCTAAATGTAAAATATACACAAACCCTGACCTGCAGCTGAAGAAAATTGGCTGAACTCTCTCTGAGCACAGTTGAAGTGCGTTGCTCTGTGTTTGATGGAGTTCTCTGCATTTTGGCAGGGCAGCAGTTTAGGCTCCCTGACACACTTAAGTGTGGATGGGTGGATGGAACAAAGTATGATTTCATTCAGCCAGTTGTAAATATTTATGCACACAGCCATCATTGGTAGGGAATGCGCTGTTTCTTGGCATTAATAATAATGGAAAGGGCAAACATGGCTGAGGCTCGTGAGGCACATCTGGAGCCAGTGAAATTTGTACACTTCAGATTTCTGATCCCTTTGTGAAGCTCTGGACAGGTGAGCAGCGTTGCAGTGATGTAGGTGATCATTTCCAGCTGAGGATTATTCCTGTGTTGATATGAGGGTACTGAAGAAACAGAGGAAGTGTCTGGGTTTGTTGAGTTTGATTTTAGTGATGTGTTTGTTCCCTGCTGGCTCTAATAATCCATAAGNGCACAGAACCTGAAATACATGGAAGCTCAAACTTAAGGCATCAGAGTCATTAGGAAAAAGTAACTTCTACCTTAAAATGTGGGAAACGATTGTTAGGTTGGTTCATCTCCTTTTTGAAAAGCTGAAATGTTTTGCGGTTTTTTTTTCCCAGATATGTCCATTCCAAAGAAAGTTTCCTTCTGGTTCTGCCTTGCCCAGAAGCCATACATTCCACACAAGCCTTGGGAAGTGCTGAAGGGTTTGGTTTGGCTGAGGATCCTCCTGGGTGCTGGGAGCTCTGGCTGTGCCTGGCTGTGTTACAGACACCCTGTGCAGCCTTTCCTGTGTCACAGGGTGGGCACCAGGCAGAGGATTCTGAAAAGACAAGGAATACATTTATGCACAATTCATTGTTTCTCAGGTACAACTTTCAAACTTAGCCCTGACTTATTGCAGGAAGGATTTTGTGCTGTTTGCTACACCAGGAAGAACAAGATTTGTATCCCAGCTCCCTTATTCTTTCTCCTTGATGAAACTACCTCCACAAATATTTCCATCCTTCACTGCACGACTCCAACACTTNGCCTTCCTCTTCCCATCCCAAAGTTCCCTTCCATTTGTAAATAATCTGGGGGAAAAAAACCCTAAAGCCCTGGGCCCAAAAATTAATCCAGAGTTAATCCAGTTTGAACTGTGCCCCTGGAGAAGGCTCCAGGTGTGACACTCAGAAGGGGTGACAGGCTGGGTGAGAACCCCCTGAACTCAGGAGGGGCTTTTTAAACCAAACCATGAGAAAACCTCAGCAACTGCAGCACACACAGCAGGTCCTGGAGCTCTCACAGGACACCAAGGAAGCAAGACTTGTGGTGAGGTCCTAAATGTAAAATATACACAAACCCTGACCTGCAGCTGAAGAAAATTGGCTGAACTCTCTCTGAGCACAGTTGAAGTGCGTTGCTCTGTGTTTGATGGAGTTCTCTGCATTTTGGCAGGGCAGCAGTTTAGGCTCCCTGACACACTTAAGTGTGGATGGGTGGATGGAACAAAGTATGATTTCATTCAGCCAGTTGTAAATATTTATGCACACAGCCATCATTGGTAGGGAATGCGCTGTTTCTTGGCATTAATAATAATGGAAAGGGCAAACATGGCTGAGGCTCGTGAGGCACATCTGGAGCCAGTGAAATTTGTACACTTCAGATTTCTGATCCCTTTGTGAAGCTCTGGACAGGTGAGCAGCGTTGCAGTGATGTAGGTGATCATTTCCAGCTGAGGATTATTCCTGTGTTGATATGAGGGTACTGAAGAAACAGAGGAAGTGTCTGGGTTTGTTGAGTTTGATTTTAGTGATGTGTTTGTTCCCTGCTGGCTCTAATAATCCATAAGCTTCGTTCTGTCTTGTACCTGTGGTCCCAGTGAGCCAATGTGACACCAGTGCAGCAGATTTAGTGATGTGGTTGTAGCTGAATGTGTGTCTGCAAGCTCAGGCTCTGACAGACACCAGGAGTTGATGCCTTGGGAAGGCTGAGCAGAAACAGAGACTGGACAGAGCCAGTGAATAAAGTAGAGATTTATTGAAAGGCCTTTAGGATACACCTTGGGCAGGACAGGCCTGACCAGGGCTNGAAAAAGTAACTTCTACCTTAAAATGTGGGAAACGATTGTTAGGTTGGTTCATCTCCTTTTTGAAAAGCTGAAATGTTTTGCGGTTTTTTTTTCCCAGATATGTCCATTCCAAAGAAAGTTTCCTTCTGGTTCTGCCTTGCCCAGAAGCCATACATTCCACACAAGCCTTGGGAAGTGCTGAAGGGTTTGGTTTGGCTGAGGATCCTCCTGGGTGCTGGGAGCTCTGGCTGTGCCTGGCTGTGTTACAGACACCCTGTGCAGCCTTTCCTGTGTCACAGGGTGGGCACCAGGCAGAGGATTCTGAAAAGACAAGGAATACATTTATGCACAATTCATTGTTTCTCAGGTACAACTTTCAAACTTAGCCCTGACTTATTGCAGGAAGGATTTTGTGCTGTTTGCTACACCAGGAAGAACAAGATTTGTATCCCAGCTCACTTATTCTTTCTCCTTGATGAAACTACCTCCACAAATATTTCCATCCTTCACTGCACGACTCCAACACTTTGATATCTTTCTGCAGGAAAAAGCTGCCACAATAACCTGAAGCAGAAAAAGCCCAAACCAAACCAAACATCTTCCCAGCCTGGCACCTTTGGGGCCGGGTTTGTGGGCACAGCTCCATTTGCCAGGCTCTCCTGCAGTTCCAGATGTGTCAGTCTCCTGCCACCCCTGCAGTTCCAGATGTGTTCAGCTCCTTGGCTCGGTGTCCCCTGCCTGCCAGAACTGATTCTTGCAATGGGAGCCCAGGAAGAATGTCACCCCCCCATCACCCTGTCACCATTTCCACAGCCATCCTTCAGCTCCCAGCCTGTCCTGCAGCACCTTCCTGAGCAGCAGCTGATTCCTGGATGTCTGGACTGGCTGGATGAAGGGCTTGGCCAGAGCCTGGCCTGTGGGAGTCAGGGGTAAACATTCTCACGAAGGGCTCGCTGTCTGTCACAATAATTTGCTAATCTGTTTATAGCTGGGATTCCTGCAAAATGAAATCAGTGCCCCATGTAAGCCTCTGATCCAAATGTCTCCAAGAACTTGACTTGATGCCTTTGATGAGATCACTGTGCCTGCTGCTGCTTGACCCCCTGACATTGAGCAATATCCTGCCAGGATTTATCCTACCTTGGAGCTCACAAGGTGTAAGAACAATTAAATCCTACATCCTGTTTCCTTACTGCAGGGGAGCTCTGAGCTGGAGATGGCACAAGGTTGTCTGCCAGGCACTGGTTTGCAGTAAATGCTGCCCAGACAGTGGAAACGGGAGCAAAGTGATATTTGTCAATACATATGAAATTTGAGAGAGTTGGAGAGTTATGGAAAGGGAAACTTTGGGAGAGGAAGGGATTGAGAGCAGCCCTGGGAGAGGGACCTGGGGGTGCTGTGGGTGAGAGCTGGACCTGCCCCAGCCCTGACCCCCCTGCCCTGGGCTGAGCCCCAGCCTGGGCAGCAGGGGAGGGGGATTGTGCCCCTGTGCCCCTGTGCTCAGGTCAGAGCCCACCTGCAGAGCTGCCCCAGCCCGGGCCCAGCACAGCAAGGACCTGGAGCTGCTGCAGAGATCCAGAGGAGGCCCCAGGGGGATCAGAGGGATGGAGCAGCTCTGCTGGGAGGAAAGGCTGGGAGAGCTGGGAGTGTTCACCTGGAGAGGAGAAGCTTTGGGGTGAGCTCAGTGTGGCCTTGCAGGGCCTGGAGGGGCCAACAGGAAAGATGGAGAGAGAAGATTTACAACAGCCTGGACTGCCAGAATGAGGAGAAATGGCTTCAAACCAACAGAGAATTAGTTTAGATTAAATATATGGAAGAAATTCTTCCCTGTGAGGGCAGTGGGGCCCAGAGCAGCTGTGGCTGCCCCTGGATCCCTGGCAGTGCCCAAGGCCAGGCTGGACAGGGCTTGGAGCAGCCTGGGATAGTGGAAGGTGTCCCTGCCCATGGCTGGGGTGGGACTGGATAATTTTAGGGGTCCCTTCCAACCCAAACCATTCCGTTATTTTGTGATTTGTTACCCACTGAAACAATGCAGTGATTTCTGTCACAAAATCACAGAGGCTCTGTAGGCAGAGTGCCTGTGGATGTCCTCTGTGCCCAAACTTTGGGGATCTTCAGCTGCTACAAAAGGAGCCTGCACTGAACTCATTCAGAGCCCACCTGCCCTGTCTGTGCTCACTTTGGCCAGCAAAGCAGAGACCTGATGAACAAAAGCCATCAAAGGGCAAGGTTTCCAAGTCAGCTTCAAAACAGGTGGTTTGAATAGTAAAACCCATTAAAATAAGACCAGATTTTTAGCACTGGACTGTCACAATCTCCAGCAGACCCTCAAAGGCATCTCCAGTTGCAGGCAAATCCCAGCAGCAGCTCCTTGTCACAGCCTTTACCTGTGTCATGCTGGGACAGCAGCAGGGGAAGTTTTATCTGCATTTTGCTGTGCAACTGCACCCCACAGATGTGTTGGGGGGTGTGAACAGGACCCTTTTCAGCAGAGTCACACAAGCCAAAGATCCCTGTTATTTTAGGGCAGGGCTCTCCTGGTATATTCTATGAAGGAGTTGATGCTACAGACCTCTAAAGAACCCACTGTCAATTTAGAGGGTTTCCGTGTTGCTGCAATTTTTTCCACAGCAAAGATTCTTAGAAAACTGCTGCTACTCTGTTATTCATGTTCTTCTCTTAGCTGATAAAAAGGGAAGAGTTTTACAAGCTGTTCAGAGCTTCAAAGAAATCCATATTTATTAGCAGTCCCCAATTCAGCTGTCACGTTCCTTTCTTTTTTGCCTTAAGTATGTTTGGGAGTGCTCAATAACTCGAGGGGAGTCACTCCAGCCAGGCAGGAATGCTCATGGGAAGTGGGAAATCCCTGAAGTCAGACAGGACTGTGCCCAATGCAGAGCTGCCCTGCCTGCTCTGACAGAGCTGAAGGTGCAGCCTGAGCCCCTGGCAAAAGGAGAAAGCTCAGCCCAAAAATCATTCCCAAAAATATTTCACTTACTGGGAGTCTCTGGTATTTGGCAAGTACCTTTAGCTTTTATTTTCTCTTTTTATTTGAAAGAGCCAGACACTTCTAAGGAGCCTTTGGGGATGTCTGTACTGCAGGTCAGTGCTGAGAGGGAGGCTGAACCTTGGCTCAAGTGCAGACAGATAAACTCCCCAGTTCTGTGGTGCTCAAAGAGGGCTTCAAACACTCCTGGGATTCTGAAACACACCTGTGATGTGAGGCAAATGTTAGTAAATAGTCTGTACAGACATTTGATTTTCTGTGCCTTCATACCCATTCACATCCAGACCAAACCCAGTTGGCATCAGCTGCTCTCACAATTTTTAAATTGCATTTTGCCTGGACATCAGACCATGTCACATCTTTTAAAGGGAGCAGAGAGGCTGCAGCTGATTGCAAGAGCTTTGTGTGATTGTGGTAGTTTGTGAACACCTTTACAAACTGTTTCTAACCTTTTCTCTGGATCCCAAATTCTGGTTGAATGAGGAGAAAAATGGCTTGGGGGACAGAAGGTACCAAGGACCTGCTCCTCTACCTCTCATTTCCACTGCAGGCAGGAGCAATCAGAGGGCTTGGACTGCACAAAGAGTGTAAAATGAACGAGGAAGGATGTTTCTCTGACCAGGTTTTGGCAGCAGTCTGGTGGCAGCTGCACATCCTGGACAGGCTTGTCCAGGCCATGAGAGGAATTGCTGGGAGAGCTGTTGGTCCTGAGGGTGACAGAGATGTTGAGTTGATTTCTAAACCTCCTTCCCTCCTTAATCTTGCTGGTTTGAATGCAGGCCCTTGCTCCTGGAAAACATTATTTCTGTGGATAATGATGCCAGGATCTGGTGAGGGACACTTGAGTCCTGTGATATGATATTCTGTGATTATCCAGCATTGGGAAGTCACATGAAGAGCCCAGTGGTTTCTAACGTGGTGGTGTGCCCTCAGACTTGCAGGTCCTTGGGAGTGTCACTTCATATCCTTTGCCCACCCTGTCTGCAGGATGGAAATCTTTGCTTTTTCCCAACAAGAGCTGACTTCAGGATGGGTCTGTGATCAGGAGCTTTCATTCCTGGAAAAATAAGCCATGGTCATGTTTATGCAATCCTCAAAACCTCCGGTGCAATTTGCATTTAGCAAGGACAAGAAACCCTTCAAATTACACTCAGGCAGTCTCTGAGGAGAGCTGGGGGTCCTGCTGTGCCCAGCCTGCCTTCCAAGCCAAACTGACAGGGGACATTTGCAGAAAGCTTTGTAGAGTGGGCCAGACTGTTGACATTTCTCCAAACAGACCTATTAACGTGCACAGGAATTTGAGAACCCCACGCCCCCAGCCCTGAGGGTCCCTGAGCCACGTTTCCAATGATGGCATTATTCCTGTTCCTGAGGTGAAAAAAACCACCCCAGCAACGAATTCTGTCTGGCCTCGTGTTTCCTCCTCCTGTGCAGGGGGCTGCACCTCTGCCTTTCTGATGGCAGACCTGACCACATTCAGAAAGTTCCTGTCTCCAGGTGGAATTCAGTCTATTGACACAGTTGGTTTTTACAGCCCAGTGAAACATTAACCACTTCCTCCCCTCCTCCCAAACTCTTGACCTGTCGTTTAGGGGCAAAACTCATTTACACCAATCAAAACCTGAGTAATGATGTGTTTTCTCTGTGAGGCTATTTTTGATTTACACTCCCTTAAGAGCAGAATTTGCTCTTGAGTGCTCTCCTTCCTCTCAGCCTCTTCCTGCCCAGTTAAAACATTGGAGTTATTGTAGCTCCCACATTAAATCCCAGCAACCTGGAGGTCAGGCAGTCCTAGACCGTTGTGGTAAATATATCAGCTCACCCTGAAAGAGATCTGCCTTTCATCAGATTCTTCTTTAATGAGGTAAGAGATTTAATTTCACAGTTAAAAAGCAAAATGAAATAAGGGACATGTGATACATGAGCAACTCCATTAGACCCCGCAAGGAAATGGGAATTGCCAGACCAGGTCCAGACAGCAGCACAGGCAGCGTCTCTGAAATGGTTAATTATGGAACAAATAGTTCACTCTGAGTGCTGCCTTGAGAGAAATCCCTCAGTCCAGGGCCTGGAGAGAAAATTCCTGTTGTAGTAAGGGCATCCTATTCATTCTCACCTTGGCAAAGTGCTTTAAACAGAAGCAAGGTGAAAGGACTGGAACCAGAAAAGGAAATTTTGTTGGATTTTTCTGGTTGGTTGGTTGGTTGGTTGGTTGGTTGGGTTTTTTTTGCTGTTGTGCTGTCTTTTATTTTTTCATACACAGTAGAGAAAGTATAACTTCCCTGGATTGCTTTCAGAAGAGAAATCCTGAAAGGCTCCTGTTGTTCCTCTCAGTATTGCTCTCACACTGACTGCAGTCAGCTTCTGGACAGGACATGAGTTCAGCTGGAAAACCCAGAACGTTCTGTATGTTCCCTGCTCTCATTGCTGGGCTGTTTGCTTTTGTCTGTCGGTCGATGTAAAGAATGTAAAATCATTTTTTCCTCTTTTACTGCGGGTTATTTTATTCATCTGTACCACAGCACTGGAACAGGCACAGGTGCCAAGAGTCACTTCCAAGATTATATTTTAACAACTTCCTCAAGTGTCCATTAGCCTGCAGATGCAAATTGCTTCACCAAGGCACTGCTTGNGTGCTGCCACACCTGAGGGAAGAGCAGGGGCTGAGCAGGTCCTGTGAGCACTGGGTGGGGCTGAGCATCCTCTGCTCCAGAGGGAAATGTNGTCTTTTATTTTTTCATACACAGTAGAGAAAGTATAACTTCCCTGGATTGCTTTCAGAAGAGAAATCCTGAAAGGCTCCTGTTGTTCCTCTCAGTATTGCTCTTACACTGACTGCAGTCAGCTTCTGGACAGGACATGAGTTCAGCTGGAAAACCCAGAACGTTCTGTATGTTCCCTGCTCTCATTGCTGGGCTGTTTGCTTTTGTCTGTCGGTCGATGTAAAGAATGTAAAATCATTTTTTCCTCTTTTACCGCGGGTTATTTTATTCATCTGTACCACAGCACTGGAACAGGCACAGGTGCCAAGAGTCACTTCCAAGATTATATTTTAACAACTTCCTCAAGTGTCCATTAGCCTGCAGATGCAAATTGCTTCACCAAGGCACTGCTTGTTACTCTCTCTGTACTTATTAAATCTCATTTCTGGATCTGAGACCCCCTGAATCCGAGTTTCTGCTGTCTGAGCCAGCTGTTGAAAGGAGTAAATTCTATTACTCTGTCCTTCCTCAATTGTAATGTCTTTAAACAAACAAAGCTCACAACTGAGAGCCCTAGGGAATAAAAAAAGTCATATTTTCCCCAATTCCTTGTCTGGCTGCCTCCTGAGGAGCTTCTGACCTGGCTGTTTTTCAGTGTTGTAGGACTGTGACATGCCCACTAAGCAGGACATGGGCTTGCTTATACCTGCTCTCACTCTTGACTCATTAAAAACCTCGATTAAACCTGCTGATGGGGAGTGTTGGAGTGAGCAATGCTGCACTCACACTGCTGCCTGTGTGCTAAAGGCACAGGGAATGTTGCAAGGGTTAACCTGCCTTGGCAGCCCTGCCTGGAGGGCAGGAGCAGGGATGNTGGGATGCTCCAGCTCACTTCTTTATAATCTCCAGATCCCAGAGGTGGGCTCCTAAAGAGGACAGTGCCTTTCCTTGGAAAAGGAGAGCCCCATTTGGCAGCTCTTTGAGCACACAGCATTGTTGTGATTGCCGAATGTTTTCCTCCTGGCTTGCCTTGGGATGGGCAGGCAGGGGAACACCTGAGGGAAACTGGGAGCAGGGATTTGTCTGTGGGTAACTGGGCCAGGCAGGAGCTCTTCTGCAGAGTCCACACATCCCCAACATCCCAGCCAGCCCAGCCGGGGTCGGGATGAAATTTTCACACCTATTTGTCCAAATTCAATCATAATAAAATAAAAAAAAAAAACCAAAAAAACCCTTCCATGCGAGCTCAAAGAAGGCAACATTCCAGTAACGTTTTACTGACTGAAATTTCCCGTAAGAGAGGCCTCTGGCTATAGAGTGGAAAATGTCTCCTCACTCTCTTCCCCCCAGCTCTGGGCAGACCTTCAGAGACTGCTGGGGTTTTGTCCCTGCCAGGGCTGCCCTGGGGCTCAGGGTACTGCTGGTCCCTGGAGTCACTGGTG
>VXBB01009382.1:90204-101421 GCA_013399915.1 Illadopsis cleaveri
ACCTTCCTCCCCACCCCCACTGGGCTCCAGTTTCTTTTAAAAGTCCGGTAATATTAGCCTGCAGTGGGGAGCAGAGCACAAAGGGAGATTCAACTGGTATTTTATTACCAGTGCTTGGCTGGGTGGGTTCTGGGAGCGGGAGGGTGAAATTCTCCATCCTGATGGAAAAACAGAGGCGCTGACTCCGTGTCTCAGCTCCTTGCTCCCTGGTGCACTGAGATTTTCTGCATGACTGTGTCTGCACTTACCAGCGAGGCTCAAATTGGCTTAAAAAGGAGAAGCTGGCTGGGAGAAGGTGAACATGCTTAGATTCATTTAGGAGCTCAACCCACTCACTCAAGACTTTGTGTTACATCACCTTTGCAGAGTTTTCCCTGCCTGGTTTTCTGTCTGGCTACTGGGACAGAGAGTTTTTGGCAGTTAATCTAAACTTCTGAAAAGTCTGTCTCATACCATGGAAAGGAATGTTCAGATTGAAATGATGGGGATGTGTTGCGTTGCACAGTGGAGAGCTAAAATTAAAAAGCACAATAAAAATATTTCTAGAAGTTTTTATTTATTAAAAAACAGAAAACAATGAGGTGGATGCTATTCTGTGGTCTGGGTACAAGCCTTGCTGTCCAGTTGTTGGGTTTGGTTTTCTCTCCTGGTTTATTTTTTTAAGACCACATTAAATATTGGGAATTCATTTTACACACTTCTTGATTAATGTTACACATGGGGGTTGTTTTATTGTGCTGGGTTTGTGCATTTGCCTTTTAAAGCTGTGAAATCATGGAATGGTTTGGGTTGGATGGGATCTTGGAGATCATCCAGCTCCAGCCATGGCCAGGGACACCTTCCACTAGACCAGGCTGTACATTTTAGAGGTGCTGGAATCCAAAAATGAGGTGGACAAGGGGGATTAAGGACCATCCTTTAAATCCTAGGGAAACCTGCAGAAATGTGATGTCGTTTGAGTTGTTTCTTACTGATACAGGGAACGCAGGGGCAAATTGAATTTGGAGAAGTTTGACCCGATGAAAGTGTTTAGCCAAGAGAAGATAACTGGTCTGTCTGCAGCTCAGACAAATTCCCCCGGCAGGGAATTTGGGAAGCAGCTGGAAGAGCTGTCAGGGTGCCCCCAGTGCAGGAGCTGCCCCGTGCTCAGGGCAGGACGTGCCTCTGGACTGAGCAGAGCCGTGGGACAGGAGTGACAAGAGCTGTGCCTCCCATCACTGACCCAGGCACAGCCACTCTCCCAAACGTGAGAGTGATATTCACTTCCCATATTTTTTGCTCATTAATTTTCTTCTCTGGCTCCTTTCAGCCCAGGGAAATTTCTTTGCAAGTCCCAGCTCTTAATCCTCCCACTGCAGTTACTTTTATCAGTGTTCCCAGAGTTGTGGAAGAGCCAAAGGAGCTCCTGCAAAGCCCCCAGCCCTCAGATGAGAATGTCAGGTCTCTTCTGGAGAGAAAGCAGAAATTCTGCCAAAGAAATCCCTGCCACAGTGGTCATGGGCACATGGAAATGACAAACAACCAGACCCAAATCTCCTGTTGAAATAGTGATGCTTAATGAGGTTAGAACTTACTGGGAAGATCCCTAAACACGGGCTAAAATGTGCTCCACAAATTCTGAGTAACTCTTAGCTGGAGACTTTTTGAAAGCCATCCTCTTTTATTATCCCAGCTCTTTAAAACTGGATCATTTCTCCTCAGTATTCACTCAAACTTAACTATCATGTTGCTATAACATCATTTCTGAAGATGTTTGACGTGCAGCTTATTTTTCATATTAATGCTTTTTATAAAATATCTAAAAAAAGCCAAAGACTATTCATGGGTGAAGATGTTCTGATTTGCTATAAAGAGACTGTCAAAGTTTGTTCTTGAGCATTGTCTCACTTTTTGATAAGAAAATGAGATTAAATGGCAGGGTCTGTGCTTTTTTGGGACTTTCTCATCCTTTTCAAGAGTGAGGCAGAACTAAAAAGCAGAATTGTCTGCAAAACAGTGATGCTGCTCTGGAGCCAGAGCTTTAACCCTTTCATCCCTCCTAGCAAAACCATTTGGAAAAGCAGCTTGGCCAGTTCTGTGCCGTTTTCCTGGTACAACACCGCGGTGCCTCTGCCCACCCAGCCTTGCAGGATGTGTCCAGAGGTTTAAGTGGTGCTGACGGCATTTAATTGTCCTGGCTTGGACAGTGGGTGTCTGGTGGAAATGGATGTAAGGGAGAAAGCGTTTCCATCCAGTCCTGTGTCCCTTAGAGAGCCCTGGGATCCTGGAGGAATATTATTACCTTTGGAAGTGAGATTAATGCAGAGGGTGGTGTCTGCTTTGTTATCAGCTGCACATTTACCTGTCCAACCTCTGTGCCACAGGAAATCCAGAGTGGTTAAATAATTACTCTCATTTGAAGCCTGTGACTTGCTAAATTCCTCCTTGGCCTCCTGCCATCACAGTCTGCTAAGCTGAAGGGCCACTGACAGTTTTAAGGTCTAGTGGCTCATAAAACTCCTGGCTTAGGGGTGGATGATTTACATCCCTGGAAAGTTCGAAATCTCAGCTTTCCAATAATAAAAAGAATTTGTTTTGAACTGTGTCAGTTTGAGATACAGGGCTTTGACACTGGGCTCTGATTTACCAACGTGTGCTTTCTCAGACTTAATTACTGGTGTGAGTTTAGCACACCCTACTCAAAGACTGAGCTCTGATCTAACCCTGTGGCTATAAACTGCAGAAGTCTGAAACTACTGTAAAATGTAATAGCTGCTCTTAGTGGTTTTAAGGAAGCTGCTGATGTCATATTGCAGAAAAAATCATTGTTGCTGAAGCGGGAAACTAAGGAAGACAGCAATCGAAGTGAAAGAAGTTAATATTTTGTCATCTAGCAGGCTCAGAAACCTTCAAAACTGCAAGTGATTATAGGATTAGTAACTAATGAGTTCTGGACAGGAAACACCATAACCTGAGGTCAAGGGCTCAAAATAAGGGATGTGTACAGATTGCTTATGAGTTTTTAAGATGCAATTCAGTTCATTAAACTGCTTGATATTGAAGAGGACTAGTTGTCCGTGGCTTTGGTTGGTTGATGTTGTAATTATTGCTCCAGCATTTTAGGGCCTCACTGTATTAGGAGTGAGAGGTTTAATAAACAATGTTCTCTGTCACAAAAACCTGCAATTCCTGTTATTAACTATTCCCAAAAAGTTATTTTTATCCTGAAGAGAAAAAAGAAATAAAAAGGCAGTTCTTTGAGGAAGGGGACTGCTGGGAAGCAGAGAAATGAACAACCCTGAGGGACGACCTTGAGCCGTCGCAGTTTCCACCGAGCTCAGGGATTCTGCAAGTGTGAAACCTCCCCTCCCTCAGTGCTCGCTGTCCACTCGTGTGTCTGACCCTCTGGCCAGCCAGAGCTGGAGTTAAAAGCCTTCCACATGTGGGAAAAGTTAGAGACTGGGCTTTGTTCCAGCTACTGAAATCCCTCAGTGCATGATGTAACCCCACGGTGTGGAACGGGCAGACTGCGAGGAGCAGTCAGTGGATCCTGCCTGACAAGAGGTGGCTCTGGAGCCTGCAGGAAGTGTCTGGGCATTGAAAGGATGAGTAGATGGGGATCCTTCTGCTAAAAGGGCAATGTTTGAATAATTTAGTGTCACTTTTTAGCATTGAATGAATGATAGATGTGCCTTTTCAACTAGAATGGTTCTTAGTGTAAGATTTTCCTGGATTTCTAAACTCATCATTTCTCTCTCCTGCATGCTGCCTGTCTTGTTGCTGACCAAATAAACATCAAAAAACCTCCACCTATAGCTTCAGAGAGTGCATCCAGATGTAGAATTTGAATTATACTTATTAATACAAATTATACCTCCCAACACACCCCTCCTGAACCAATGTGAGATTTGGCTGCTCAGGCTGGCGAGCCAACAGGAAACAACTCCCCATTTATGTTCCTGCTTGGCTTATGCATTGAGCCAATCACCCAAGACAAATCCATCCTGAGCTGATCCCGTCGCAAGAAATTTCCCCAAGCTCCCATCCTTAATTGTCTGCAGTTTCAATTAAACTGAGGTGGGATGGTGCCAAGTTTTCAGCACTTCCAACGGGAGCACCCTGGTGCCCGAATAGGCGGCGGCATTTTGTATTCTTTGGGGAGCGGAGGGCAACGTTGCCAAGTTTGCATTCAGTCATCCATCACATATTAGCCCACTGGAGGTCCATTCTTCCCCAGCAATGGGGGAGCTCTGCTTCCTACTTTGAAAGATTACTCACACAGAAAGCCCTTTCCCCAAACCCAGCCCAGATGAAGGGAGCTTTTCTTCGGTCCGTACAGGCGCTCGCTTTCCAAGCTCCCCACAAAAATGATATTGTTTCATGCTCAAGAAAACATATTCTCCTCAGCAACTGAGGAGAAAGCGCAGGGTGGTAGGACAGAAACCTTAAATACGGATTTTTTCCAAAAGTGCTTGCTTGAATCCTGGGCTCCACAAAGGTCTATTGTTGTGGCTGCCTCTTCCCATGGCAGGCTGGAGCACTGGCTGTGTGTGGAGAGATATTGGCCAGGAGCCTCCCAGGAGGCTGAGACTGGGAGCCTGGGGAAATTCCATCATAATGATTTGGGCTTTAACTGTGCCCAACGTGCAGCAGAACTTGCTAAGCTCATAAGCCTAAAATTGCAAGTGCTAATTTTGTTATGGAATTAGGTTATTTACCGGGATATTAATCTAAACTCTCTTGATTCTTTTTTAAATTTATCTTCTTTTCCACCGTTCTGGCAGCACAAAGCTAAAATGGAACATAAATTTCTTATGCTGCTTATACATGAAAACTAAACCGTGAGTTCCTTTCCGTGTGTGCCCACTAGAACTGGCTAAAGAGTTATTTCCACCATTAAGGAAAGGCTGGAAAAGGGCTAAAAAAAGCTTTCTTTCCAAGACATAAGTTCACTTTCCATTGCCAAGAAATCAAAGGACCTGGCAAGAGGCAGATTTTGTCGGTCAGTTTGGCATTTATCTCGAGCACGGGATGCAGGCCAGCAGGTGGGAGAGGCCGAGCACTCTGGGGACTGTGGTTTTGTGCCTCTTTGCCTTGATGAAAAGCCTTTATTTGGACAGGAAAGGGTCACTCTCAGTGTGTGCTGAGCACTTCAGCACCGACCCTTGGTGGTTATCTCCCTCCTCAGGATTTCATCTTGTCAGGGACCGTTTGCTGGCCTCTCAAAAGGAGCTCAGTGACCACTTTGCACTGGTCCTTTGTCTCTCCTGGTTCCTTTGGAAGGCCCAGCCTCTTCTGGATATGCTGAATCCTCCTAAATAGCCTCTCTGTGCTGTGAGACAAAGGTCTATGCCAAGAAAGATATAAAGGTAGCTTGTGATCTGCAGGCAGCCCATTCCTCTTGGCCAGAGCCAGTGTAATGCATATTTTCCCTTTGCTTGTGGCTTGTACTTCCCTCCTGCACTGCTTGTACCACAGTAATTCAGGGCTGACTCCTGATGAATGCTGCACACTGTGGGCCACAAGGCACGGCAGAACGGGATACATATGAAGGGAAAGTTGTCAGATCATTTTTCTTATTGAAGGATTTTGGCCATGTAAACAGTTTCCAGGAAAAAAAAACCAACAAACCGCTGGCATTTCCCGTGACTCCTTATGAATGTCCTATCTATTTTTGCAGTTTGGTGGCCAAGTGGAGTGTTTGGAGGAGGATATGCCACCTACAAGCCAGGGAATTTATATTTCCACTGCCAAGTGTTAATTATGATGTCGACTTAGCCACTTTACAGGTTAGCAAGTCAATCACAGGGAGCCAGCACTCCAAGTGCTGCAGCTCCAGGCTTGATGGAAAGCATGCAGCACCCAGACAGTGCCATTCTCAGTCACATCAGCATTAGTTCTTGCTTTATCTGTCATTCTCTGGCTGTTACTTCACTTTTTTTTTTTTTATTTTTCTTAGCAAGAGCACATTGGGATTTGCCAGGGTTGCTTTCAGAAACAAGGAAATTCAGTTTATTACCACCAGCCATGTGGCAGGGACACCTTTTTTGGTTGTTCTGATCCCTGGTCCTGAACAATTCCAGACATGGGGAATCCACAGCCTCTCTGTGTTATATATGCCCTATATAGCCTGTAATCCTGTGTCCTGATACCCTAGTAATAAACTGAAAAAAGGGGTGGGGGGCTTAATTTAACTAAAAATTAAATTAATTTAACTGAAAACTGAGGCTGTGGTGTCCAGCACCACCTGGGAGAGAGCTTTTCCTGCTGAATTGAATCCCCTTTGGTACAGGATGTCGGGTGTCCATATAACACACATTGCCTTAATGATATCTTTTTGCACAGGACACCTTGGGCTGCTCCAGTTTGGTCTGTGCTCATATAGGTCAGGAGTGCTCATGGAGCAGCGCAGGGACTAACCCAGGCTGCCAGAGGGGAAATTAGAACCCACAGAGCATTTTCCATGCCCAGAGTGGCCCTGCATTGATGCTGTTTTACACCACAACGACACAGACTCCAAGATTCAGAAAGCTGAAAATGATTCCTTTTATTTTTGGGGTGTGTCTTCCTTATATACTTTTTTACACAGACCACTTCGATTGGTGACACAAAGACAAACCTCTTCACTCACATTGGTCAGACCAGAGGGACATCAAGAAGAAGTCCCTCTTAGGGAAAAGAATGAATAACATAGGTACAGTTTACAAAAACATCTCTTATTTGCAGAAAATTCCCTGAGAAAAGAATTTCAGAAAATCAAAAGACCTCAGGAACAAAACCAGGACTACACCTGCATTGCCTGCATTGTCCCCTGTCCCCTCCAGCCTGCCCTGCTGAGGGGATGGGTTTCTCCTGGGCAGACCTGAGGGGCTGCCAGCCCAATTCTCATGTGACACAATGGCATTGATTTCACTGGGGATCTGGCGCTGGATAATTGAGCTCCACATCCCTCCTTTCACCATCCCATGGCTCAAATTGCTGCCAGCCAAGGCTCCAGCACAGGCAGGGCTCAAGTCACTGTGGGTTAAGAGAACCAGGTCAGGGCAGTGATGATGGAGGTCTCTCAAGCCTCCCATGAATGTGGCAGTGCCCAGTTTGCTGACATTCGAGGCAGCAGGGCAGATTTTTGTTTGATTTCAGTCACTAATCACTGCTCAGGGCTGTGCTCGTGGCTGTAATTTCCATTACATTACATAAGTGCCTCTGCTTTACATCAGAGCACTGCAAACCATCCCCAGACCGGACTTTTCAGGAGCAGCCTCCTCTCTTTTTCCAAATGCCTTGCACTCAATTTGTCTCATATCTTGTGCCTCTCGTTTGTGTTTCACTTTGCCTTGCCAAGCCACGGCTGATTTCATTCCATCCTCTCCTCACGATGTGTTTTGCTCTGCTCTGAGTTTGCTACCCTTTCCCTGGGTTGCCAAAGATGCAAATTCTTGATGCTACCACATGTGACAGAACTAGGCCAGGCAGATCTGCAGCCCGGGGGCGATTACTGGAAGTCAGATTTCAAGGAACTCCTTCTGTGGTCCTGTGAGTTAGAAAAAATGTGCACACTCCTGTGTGTTTGAGGTGCTAGTACCAAGGACAGAGGAGCTCCAGCAGGGAGGAAAAGCTGCCCAGGGAAACTCATAATTGGTTTAAAAGCAAATAACTGCCTGGTGAAGGGTTACCCATCTGTTTCCTCAGCTTCTTTTAAAACCATGTCCGAAGTCTGCTAATGACAGGAGGCAAGGAATGATAATTCTGGTCCCCAGGAAAAGTGCAGGCTTTTATGGCTGAGTCCTGAGTCATTTTTGGTGCTTGAATAAGTAGATGGTTAAATCAAAGTAAAATTATAAAGCACATGCAAATATTCATAATGAATTCTGAAAGTATCCCGCTGCCTGCTGACCAATATCATCTGCAGCAATCCCTACAATTAAATACTTTCCCTTATTCCAGACCAATATAAATGTAAATTGTTCGTGCTCTTGGTTACAGCAAAGCCATTAAAAGGGAAGAATTCCACCTCTCTTGCCTCTGTACGTGACATTCCTCCAGCTAAAATTATTTTAACTATGGAAAAGTGTGGGGCTGGGTGTGTGGAGCAGAATTTTGGCTCATCTCTCGCTCCTGACCTCCAGGAGAAATTTGAAAAACAGCTTCCTCAGAGGTGCTGTACAAAGCAGTGCTGTCTCAGTGTCTGTTCACTGTGTATTTGTTTAATATGTCAGCAGTTTATGGTTCTTATAAATGATCCTTGTTTCTATTGCACAGATTTCACCAATATTTTTGGTAAATGCATTAATTTGGCATCTTTTTTATAGCAAATCAGCTATTCCTTCATCTATTATTATATTTATCAAGAGTGTTGATAGCTTATTTCCTACCTCTCATTATCAGTAAAAAAGGTGACGTTTGATAACTAAATCATGAATTTGTAAGACAAATGACACTGGCCAAGTTCCCATCTCCAGGACTGGCTGCTGCTTTGTTCTCAGCAACTCCCGCTTGGCACGAAAGGAGTGGGAAGAAAACTCAGAAGTCCTTGGATTTCTGCTCTTCCCATCTCATCCCAAAACCACCTAGAACTTTGTGAAATGGGCTCTGGAAAATTTATGGGTGGTTTTGGAAGCGCCAGCGTGGAGAAGGGGCTGGGAACGAAGCCGGGCTTTGTGTGTGGAAGGAACACGAGTTGCTGTGATTCATGCGAGCGAGCACACGAACCTCATGCTCCGAAACTGCATCAGCAAAGCCCTCAAAGTATTTCAAAGCGAAGCCTCCAGCGCCTACCCGGAAAATAATGAGCTCCTGACAAAGTGTAACTTGGCAGAGAAACTTTCCAAAGACAAGTTTAGAAAACCGTAGATCTTTTCCAGCTCCGCGTCTTTGCTGCGAGCGGGGGAAAAGCCAAGAGCCCGAGCAAATGCTTTTGCTATTAGCAAAGGCTTTATTAAAAGGTACAGGACGTACTTCAGAGGCAGGAGTGCTTTCTGCTGGGGGATTATGCACGGGAGCTGCTTTTGCTGTGAAAGAGGGTTTTTTTTAATATTGGAAAAGGCGCTAATTGAGGCTGCTGTGTCTGTGGCAGCTCTGCCATGGCCCGTGTTCAGTGCCCCGAGTTCTGCTGGTGTCGTCAGAGAGGGATGGGTAAAAGTCACTCCTGTGCTGGAGATGCAGATGGGGGGTTCAGGCAGAAACCAGGCAAAAGGAGAGTGTGACCCATCCACTCTGCTTTCCACGAGTCCCCCGCGTGTGACCCATTTCTACAACTCTGTTTCTGTGTTTAGAGCAGAGCCAGTTTTTTTCTGAATCCGTTGTTGTCTTTGCTGTTCCCATCTCTGGTGTGCCCTGCTGTTTCTAATCCACACTTTTAGACTAGGCTGTATCTGCCATGGGCTTTCTCTTCCCCCTCTGGCAGCTACAGCAAGAACAGAGGTTGCTTTGCAGATGTGAGAAAAAAGTATTTAGCAGATGGGTTTTTCTCCCTTCCTTACCGAGTTTGTAGCAAATTGCTCCACTTGGCTGATTGCTGTGCCCCCTGCCAGGAGCCTGAATGCAGCTCCAGAGCACCCCACTGACCTGCTTGCTTTGTTTCCCTTTTCCGAGCTCCCATTTCCAGAAATTGATGCTCAAGTGTTGGAGCCCTTAACAAAAATCCAAGCTGCAAGGGCAGAGTGAATTCCCTGTTAACTTGTGCCTCATCCCAGTTCCTGTGAGTTAGACCAGCTGGGTTTGGTGTGAGCTCTCCCATGGTTACCTCTTGTAATGCTGTTTCCTTTTTTGTTTGTTTGATTGTTGTTGTTGTTGTTTTGTTTTATTTTGTGGGGGTTTTGTGGGGTTTTTTTTGGTGTTTTTTGGTTGGTTGGTTGGTTGGTTGGTTTTGGGTTTTTTTGATGTGCAACACATTTGAATGGTCTCCTCTATAAAATAACCAGGCTGTTTCTTGTGGCTGGTGTAAAATTCCTCCTGTGGTGGGAGCTGGATGAAGGATTCTCCTGCACCTCCCATCCACAGGGGTGAATCACTTGGGTTGTGTAACAGCAGCAAACATTGGCACACCAAGCTGCAGGAGGAGCATGCACATGTGTGGGAATGATCCCTCTGATCCCATAAAATGTCCAGAGATTAAAGGACTTTCAGTTGATGTAAGGGAATGAGCTAGGCCCGTGCATTTTGGTTCAGCTGCAGATTTTTCTCAAATTCTCTGGTTTCTTTCTCTGTGGGTTTTGGTAAGCTTGTAATTTATTTCCATGGATTCATCTTCTCCTTCTGGTAACTGGCCTGGCACATCTTGTTGGCTTCAGAGTAAGGCTGCAGTTTTCTATTGTTACCCCAGAATTTCGGGCAGTCCTGTGGCTCTGTGCATTTGTGCTGCACATCTGGTCAGACTCTCTTCTTCAGAGCAAAAGATTTCAGAGAATCAGAGAATGACAGAATGGCTTGGTTTGAAAGGGACCTTAAAACTCATCCCATTCTACCACCTCTACATGAGCAGGGACACTTCCCACTGTCCCAGGCTGCTCCAAGCCCCAATGTCCAGCCTGGCCTTGGGCACTGCCAGGGATCCAGGGGCAGCCACAGCTGCTCTGGGCACCCTGTGCCAGGGCCTGCCCACCCTGTCAGGGAACAATTCCTGCCCAATATCCCAGTTAACCCTGCCCTCAGGCAGACTAAACCCATTATCCCTTGTCCTGTCACTCCAGACCCTTGTGAAAAGTCTCTCTCCATCTTTCTTGTTGGCTCCTTCAGGTCCTGGAAAGCTGAAATTACCCAAAGCTTCTCCTCTCCAGGTGAACACTCCCAGCTCTCCCAGCCTTTCCTCCCAGCAGAGCTGCTCCATCCCTCTGATCCCCCTGGGGCCTCCTCTGGATCTCTGCAGCAGCTCCAGGTCCTTGCTGTGCTGGGCCCAGGGCTGGGGCAGCTCTGCAGGTTTCTCTTTCTCTCCTGCATTGCAGGGATAACACTCCAGCCCTTTGTTTTTTAATGATGCATTTTCTGACAATTTTACAGCAGGGAAACGTTTAATTATGGAAATGAGGATTTGACAGCCCCTTTCCTGTGAGGTCCTTGGAATATTTAATTCATAGGGACACACACTGCCCCTCTGGGGTTTTGCCAGGGGTTAAACAGAGGCACAGCAGATGATTTGTGAAATAATTTCAGAGCAGGATGTCTGAGTTTCAGTTCTCAGCCCTAACCATGGGGCCACACCATCAGCCCCAAGGTTTTGGGAACTTTCTGGAATCCCTGCAG
>VXBB01009392.1:0-47402 GCA_013399915.1 Illadopsis cleaveri
TCTCTGCCTCAGCCAGCTAAAACAAACAAAGAGCAAAGGAGGTCTCCATACCTCAGACAAGCACAGTCCAGGAGCAGGAATGCAGAGGAGTTAATGCTCCTTTCAAAACAAACCCCACACATCTTCTTTCACCCTCTTTGCTCTCAGAACGAGTCTCACAGCAGCAATTCTNTCAGATCTAGTCTCACAGCAGCAATTCTCTCTCCCCAGGATCCTGCTTCTCGAGTCTCTGCTTCATGCTCTTCAAGATTGCTTCTCCAAGATGATCCTCCCCTTACCAGCTAACCTCCTCTTTTATCTCACTCATCCTTATTGGATATAGCTGTTATTCATCAGGGGCAAGGCTGTATTGGTTAATTAACATGGCTGTTACTTATCAGAGGTTACTTAATCTTAAAGATATGGAACTTAACATACAGCATAAACAGAACAGACAGCTGGGGAGACAAGCATCAAAAAGTCACCCCAGCACATTAACACACAAACCTCTTCTGAAAAATGAGCATGTCTGCAATTGTTCTAGCAAAACAATTTTAACTGGAATTTGCTGAACACATTATTGCTCATGTGGAGAAGAGTACAGTTGTTGAACCATACTGTTACCACTGCCTGCATCTCTATCTAGTAAGAATTTAGGAAAGGTAATCCCTGTTTTTTTCTTTTTTAACTGCAAACACAGCCATCCCAGGGACAGCTGAGTCTTCCCTTTGTAGTTGGTGTATTTTCAAGACTCCAGGAGAATTTCACAGATACTATTGCAGGGTAACCAATTTGGCACTCCAATTCTGGTCACATTAGAACTCTCATGCTCCAATGTGCACAAATGGGGTGTTATTGACACAATAAGTCTGGGCACATTTGCAGTCCCAGATGCACAAATGGTATAAGTTACACTAAAGGCCTGGGCACATTCATTAAGATTCCAGATTCACAAATACTGCAATTGATTGATTGGTGCGACAGGATTACGTTCAGAAATTGCCATTGATAAATCCACGGATATCAGAAATCATAAGCAATAATATTACAGCAGAATAAATCTTATCCAATAAGCATTCCTGTGGGTGAGAAGATGGGTACATGGTTTTGACCTCCAGGATACAGTAGACTCTCCTCTGACCTTCCTCTCCCCTTGAATTACGTTTATATTGTTTTCTTTGAGAGTGAAGAGAAAATTTCATTTGGTATAATTTCATCACTAGGTGGAGTTTGAGTGACTTTAGTAACACATATAAAGCATGTGCAAGTTTTCACTCCATTAAAATATCGAGCGGGCATAAAAATTCAAATGTATTTTAGAATTGATGAAACATGGCTCAGCTTTTCATTGCTGTTTGAGTCATTCCTTTGCCTTAGATCCCTTTACCTGCACTGATTTAAACAGGACATGACCACAACCCCTCAGTGCCTCTCCATCCTTTGTTTTCTGCCTCTCCCAGGGCAGAACACCAAGTTCCCTAAAGTCTCTGCTCCTATGGTTTGCAGACAGTTTGTTTCTGGTGAACTATTGCCAACACAGCACTTCTTGCTGAGTTTTGTCTTTCAGTATTTTTCCACAATCTTTCCAACTGAAATGTTCCTATTATCATTTGGTGTTTTTCCAGGAACCTAAAAGTTGTTTCAGTCAGATGAGAGAGGAAAACAGAATACATGATAGCATTGCCATTATAGCTCTTGCTTTTCTATTAAGTAAAACCAATAAAAGCTCTATTTGTATCCTGGTTTTAGCTTTATTCTTGTCACCTCTTATCATTCTATAGTCAGAGTTTGTTTCCACTTCAGTGGAGTCTGAATTAAGAAAATACTTGTGACTCAAATGTTGAAATTTTGGCAGTTGTCCTTCAGAGGAAGAGGATTGTTCCTGTGCAGGGCCAGGAGCTGAATTTGGTGATCCTTGTGAGCCCCTTCCAACTCAGTATATTCTGTGATTCTGTGATTAAGGGCAAAGACAGCTGTAGTTTCCTGAAGAGCAAAATAAAACATGCATATCATACAGGCTGGAATACAGGTTACTATATGAACAATATGATAACTGAAAACAGTTAATTAAATGGAGACTTGATTAAATCTTTGGTTTCAGTTTGATAGTGTGAGCAATAGCAAGTACATTTTCTCAAGGTTTCTAGTCAAGAGAGGCTCAGAGGAGAAAAGCTGAAGCACTTGCTTGGTGTAGTCTTGTATTTACAAGGTGCTGTGTCCAGGTGCTGGGATACTATGCCCAGACCTAGTATCTATATCATGCCTTTGTAAAAGGAATCTGATTGTCAGCTTCCTGTATCTGAGCTTTGGCTTTTCTCAAATTTTGAAATTTATGATAACCTTTCAGATCAGGAGATATCCATGCTTAGTTAAATATTCAGTGTAATCCGACAAGGTCTAAGGTCTTTCCTAGGTATTTAAAGCCTTTTACAGATTTTCTTTTCCAAATTATTTTTACTTTTAGGCATATTAAATTTTGGGCATATGAATTTCTTGGATTTACTGTGGTTTTTTTCCCTGCTTCACCTGTTGCCAAATCGTAGCTGATCAGTTTAAAAAAAATGCAAATATGCTGTAAAATTTTAAGTTATTTATCAAATATTAGCAGGCAGCTGAAAAGCAGCTTTTATTACATCTGCCTGTGATTTTGCCAAAATACAATGGAAATTAACATTTTACTGACTACTAAAAAAAAAAAAGAAAAAATCCCCCTCCAAAAAAAAAACCCAAACCAAAAAAACAAAACAAAACAAAAAATCAAACAAAACCAAAACCCCACAACCCCAGAGAAATAATCCACAAAACACTGCAAAAACAGCACTGGTGGCATTCACTTAAACATCAGTGTAATGTCATATAATGCAGTGTAAACTTCAGATACTGCTCTCACCCTCTTTGGTGACTGTGAAAACATTTGCTAATTGCCTGTACTCCCACGATCCTCCTTCCTTCTGCTGAGACTCTCCATCAGTAGCCGCAGAATCACCACTCTGAAGTCAGCAGCGGTTTGCTAACTGAGCAATTAGTTGAACCACCATGAGCCAAAGGTGATAGATGTGTTCCTTTTTTTGTGACATATAAACAGGATTTCTCATGGGCTTGAAAAAGATTAATAATATATGCATGGATTTGCTACATGCTTTTATTTTTTTCTGTTTGAACAGGGTGAATGAACGCCAGCAATTATTTTTTGAACAGAGGGATGTCAGGCCGCCGAAGCTGGTGTGTCAGATCCCAGGATCCTGACCTATAACACATGTCATTTGGCATCAAGAATCCATGTCTGAACAGCTGAAATGACATTTATCTGACTGAATGCAGTCATTTTATATTGGAACCATCTATCTGGACTTCCATTTTTGTCAGTGGACAGAAATTGATTAATTGCTGCTTTAAAGTGTTTTATTTAAAGTACATACGTACTGGTGTGTGGCCATTCCGAGATATTTTTATGATATTAATTGAAATAGACATAGTCATTGCATTAGTTGGACCTCAAACCAAAATGATCTTTACTGGGCATCTGAGTATATATTGAGAATTTCTGGGTAATAGGGAAAAACCTGGTTAAAAGATAATTTCTCAGAATTTGTACTGTTACCTGTTGCACTGCAAAAGCATAGACACACTTCGAAATTTTTGAAGCCTTGAATAAGATTTTCTTTCTTTTTCAAATCCATAAACTTCAAAATCACCTCTACACAAACTCTTGTAGCTACAGCAGTTACATGACAAGAGTCCTTTTAAGGTTGTTGCATTGATCTGCTGAATAAGCTTGTCGAGACACCTTTACAGATACTTCCACAGTATCTGCTTCTCTTTTCAATGTTTAATGAAGAAAAGAGAGATAAATAATAGCATTCAATAAAATAACACTAGTTTGTATTAAGAATTATCCATTTGAAATGAATGACATGAACAAAACATAACTAAAATGACATAATTATGCCCTAATAATCGAGTCCTGTTTTACTAATAAAAAATTCTTTAAAAGAGAGAGCAAAGTAAATTCATGTTTCCACCTTCATCCACCTTTCATTTTTTATCTTGTGTGAAGTTTCAGATTTTTTTCAAAGCCTGGAGGCAGACGACAGCAAGCTGAAAAATCACCTTTGTTGCAGAGTAGAGGAAAAATGGAGAAGGGAAAAAAAAAATACTATGCATATTGCTATTATGTGATATTCAGTGCAAAGAGAACTCTAGAGTGCTGCCCAAAGACAGCACCTCTTTACTGAAATGATTTACCATATGCAGACTCTGAGCCACAGATGCACAGTTTAAGTAACATCTACCTTGTAAATGTGTTCTATTGCATCCACTACAGCTTGGACAACGCAAACTGAATTTGTTTCTGTAGACAGAAAGGTTTATAAAAGTGCAGCATGTTACACAAATAGGCTAGAGACACAGACTGCATTTTATTGAACACAGAACATTTTCTTATGTGAATCTTATCTTGAATTTGCAAATAAAAAAACTGAATATTTAGTATTAATAACCATGGAAAGCTATTTTATCATGTGTGGAGGGACATAGTACTACTGTGTGAACTGTGGTGTAGTTTAAAGATATTTTTCCTTTTTTTTAATAAACAATATGAAGTTATTCCCTTTCTTCCCCCTCCCCCTCCACCCCATTAAAAGTTCTAAATACAATGAAGGTATGAAATAGCAGTACAGATGGGTATATCATTGGAGTTGGAGTATAAATGGACCCTCTGTCCCATGGAGAAGGTGGAGTAGAATGCAAGAGGCCATGGTATTAGGGCAGAGAGAAGTGAGATCTGGGAAGAGTCTTGAGAGAAGGGATTCAGGTGCATTTGTTCTAAGAAAGACTGAAAATTGCACTGAAGTTCATGTCCAGGAAAAATAAATTTTGTCCTGAAATTTCACTTTTTATTGCAAAGTTAGAGGTTTTGTTGTTTTTCCTCAAAGCAGGGGAATTGCCCTTCATACAATTTATCTAAAGAATAAATGTTGTACTTTACATGAAAGTTACCTCTGCATAATTTCAGGACATAAAATTTCCTCATATTATTCAAGCCTGGCAAACAGGCTGATTTAACAGGGGATTTAAATCAAGCTTTATTCCATAAATTTGTACAAGTATGATTTGTATTCAGTCAAGTGAGAAAGCATGGTGAGATATTTAGGGCCACCATGACTTGTAGCAATCAGTCTACAAAAACAAAACAGAAATCTCTTTCCTAATTAAAGGTACACGTGCAATCACAGAGTAAAGACACCCAAACATGGAAACAACAATCTCTCTGTTAAATTAGGCAGAGAGCTCCTCTGTCTCCAGTGTGTTTTTGCTGTGTGTAGTAACCCTACGCTGTGTCACATACCTTCTGAGACACTTGCTATGGCTCATGTTCTTCTGTTTGTGTGCGTGATTTCTCTTTATATCTCTGCATCAAAAACTATGTGGAGATCTGAGAAATTTCTAGCTCATGAACAAAAATTACTGGGGGAAGCAGGAGGAGTAAGAAGGCAATGAAAATTCTGGCAAGGGTCAAGGCACTAGCTTTCCTTTTGCCTATCTGATGGAGGAAGGGCTGCACTGTAATGCAGCATCCATCCAAACTGCAGCTGCACTCCTGCCCAACAAAGCTTTGCAAAGGGCAGTGGGAAGATAATACTGTCCCTGTCCAATCAGGCTCTTTAAAATAAAGCAGTTTAAGTTATGTTCTAAGGAAATGTATCTCAAATAAACAAACTAGAATACATATCTATCTTTCTCGAAAATGCTGTTACCTCCATAGGGAGAAACCTGTTTCTTGGGCTAATTTCCCATTTTATTAATTCAGTAGGAAGAGGAAGGCAGAAAGAAGAGAAAAGGTGTGTCTGCATTAGGATACAGCACAGACCAAAAGGAATGCATGTATTGAGTGAAACAGGTGAGGCTGAGGATCCACTACCAACACTGTTTTGTGGGCTGGTTGCTTCAAAATCTCGTCTGGTCTCATAGCAAGAGCCTATGTAAGAATCCATGTAGTTTTTCTCTGGAATTTGGCAAGTTTGTTTATTTTTTAATGACTAGCATAATATTGTGTCTTGATTATTTCATGAAGATTTGTTAAAAATTTTCCTGGTTTTACATAATGGTACTGATTGTAAACATCTTGTCCTGTATATTTGAATTAATTGTCCTCATGTACAACTGGTAGTGACTTATTTTTATTTATATGTCTACACTCTCAAGGATCCTTTTAGCTGAGCTCTTATTTGCAGAGCAATCCTAGAGGAATTCCCTCCCACTTGCACTTAGCAACAGGTGTATATATATATGTATATAATCTGCATTAGAGCAAGTAAAATTTATCTTTTGAAACTCCATCTGCTTATGTGAGAACAAACTAGAGCATGTAAACATCTTTGTGAAGATGTATTCCTTTCAAAATGCAGTTTAGAATTTTCCTTAACAGTCTGAAGTATTGCTTTGATCTATTTTGTCATATTTACATATGTTTTAGCAGACAAATTTATTGCCCAGTATTTGAAAAACTGAAAAAGTATCAATTTTACCAGTGTGCATCTATGGTTACTTTTACCTCAAATAAAGGTTTAGAAAAGGAGTGCACTTTAAAAAAAACCCACTTTTTTTTTTCCTTATAATAGACCAGTATCAGAACACACATAATGGATTCTTCTAGTGTAAAACTAAACCCAAATACTGGTTCCAAAAACTTTGTTAAGGCAAGTAATCATATGGAGAAGATTGTTTCTATATTTGTGTTTCCAACCTAATTTAAGAGATGTTCAGCTTAAGAATGGCAAAGATTTTCTGAAAGACAGGGATTTGGTGTTTGTAGCAGAGGGAGAGGACAGAGGAATGTTCAATAGAAATGTAAGAGAGAGTCTAAATCTCCAAACACATTGAATATAAGCTTTTCATGATTATATATATTTCACAAGTATATTTATTTCTGTAAGAGATTTTTTTAAGCGAGGAATTGAGACACAAGTTCAGATTGCCTGAAAATCAATGTAATTTATAGAATTTTCTTGAGCTTCATTTCTAGACACCCCTTAAGCAACACTGAAAGCAGGTCTTAAGGAAATTTCCTGGTGTTTAGCTACTGACAAACTGCAGAGATAAATTATCCAAAATAATTTATTCAAAATAAATTATGCAGCCTACCCAGTTTATTCAGACTTCCATAAAAAATTCTAGACAGTTATTTATCATTTGTAGCTAATGTTTTTGAATTGCACACATAAATTGCCTCTAGAATAAAATGTGAATACATTATATGCATATATATTTATATATAAACATTGTGATGGGCTAGAACACTAATGATGCAGACAAGGCATGTCAGATTCTGCAGCTTATGATTGTGATTCAAGACAAAATCTGAAAGAAGAGTAGAAGAAAACCTTTTTCATCTTTTCTAAATTAGTGCCTTTTCTCTGAAAGACCAAGATGGTGTTTGAGGACAATTTGAAATAGAAAGTGTTCTATTATTTTTCTAATTTGTATGCTTGCTGTCAAGAAACAAACTGCTGGAACTCACAAGGAAAACAGACAGGTTAGTTTCCCCATATTGTCCAGTTAATTCTTTGTTCAATGATTGCATTTAGTGTATAAATTGTAGTCTACTTTATTAATATCTGATCTTTGCTCCTCACATATTATAAATCCACCACACTATCTCCAATGACTGTTAGCTGTTAGAGGAATATTACTGAATATCTGGCTTTATCCAGGGGCATACAAATATCTCACAGCATTTTACAGAGTTCATGGTATTTGTTCACACTAGTGATAAATACAGTATTGAATATGCTAGTTTTAAAAACTTTCATAACACCTTTTGAAATGGTAAAGTCGGGCTTCCCAAACCTTAAAATCATACTTTAATTTATGCATACATGTGTTCAGATTGTATATATTACACTCACATAATTTATATAATTTTCTCAGAAATTTGGATACTTTTAAAGGACAGGACTACAATGTCAAAAACTGACATTTCCACAATGTCAAATAAGATGTAAGGTGGAAGCTAGGCCAAGATAAATATCAAAAAACCCTTTAAATATGTTAGAAGCTGGATGTATGAGAATTATATTGATATATTGCATACAGAAGTAGAGAGACTTCAGGCCAGACTCCCATTTGTATTTTTAAAGTTAAATGCCACTTATCTCCTCTTTTAGCTTCCTTCTGTTCAAAACTGTGTTCAACCCCCTTATTTAGATGTCATCTAACACTGTAGATGACCAAGAGACATACATATGTGACAATTTTTGCCAATAAAATTCCTTTATGCTTAACAGGACCGAAGAAACATCTGTCTCATCCTTGACAGTACCATGCCCTGTCCCTGTCAGGATCTACACCCTCCCTGTTCCCGGGTCTACCTTTTCTGAAAGCCTAATCAGCACTCAGCCTAGAGATAACCTTTACTGATCACCTGAGCATTTTCCAGCACCAGGTCCAGGCCCTGGCTGAGAAGTTAAAGGTCATCCAAATCCTCCAGCTCCAGCTCTTGTTACCCACCAGGGCAACCAGATTCCAGTGCCCTGTTGAAGTTGTTTCACTTTGCACAAAAAAAAAAATCTAAATTTCTTCTGCATAAGGAAGGAAATGGAAAGTTGATTCATGGAGGCAGCAGTAGAATGGAGAGAGCATTGTTTTTCACATACTGAATTCATCTTTTATATCTAAATTGCCCTCATGTCCTAAAACAGAAATAGGAAGATCTAGGTTTTATGCCAGTTTGGCAGAATATTTATGTGTATGGAGGGAGATATTTACACGAGATGAAAATGTAGTGCAGTAACTGGCATTCCAAGCTTCAATCCTGAGTGGTTTTTGTAACTTACAGACTTTGCAATGATGATGGGCAGTTTGAAACAGTAAGATAAGATGCATTTTTTCTAAACAAATTCTGGCCAAATATTAAAAAAATTATGATTGTGTCGAAAAACAACTATCGGAAAAAAAGATGATATCATTTAATTGAACATTCACAAAGTCCTAGAAATACATCTGGTGAGTTTATTAAATAAATTTAGGTAGTGGAGAAGAAAACCAAAGTACAGCCATAAAAACAAAGAAGAGACAAAATATAAAGCAAAGATAGATTATCTTCTTTAAACTAGTAAGTACTGACAGAAGGATGACAATCTTCATGACATCTACAAGTATTTGACTTAGTTGTGATAAAGACTGTGAAGAGCTTGCAAAGCAGGAGAAGGTGTAGAAGGTATAATTTGAAAAATTCACAGGGTTTTGGCTTTCTTTTTCAAAATTGTATTTTTTTAAACAGAACCTTGTATTATATCCATCAAAAAATCCATTTGTTCATAGATTGATTCTTCCAGTACCTCTTTGTTGACATCAATGAAATTATTCTAGGAGTTCATGTGGCATGCTGGAGGAATCTTATTTAAGAATCACTAGGAAGGACAGGCATGTAAGCAGATTTAAAATCATCTGCAGCTAACATAAAGGATGCATTTATCATCAATGACCTCTAGTTTTAGCTGTTCTCTCTACATTGACTGGAAAAACGTAATGCTTTATTTGGCTTCCAAATAAATGTACAAAAAGTTGTCTTAGAGCTAGGAAGGATTATGTGTTAAGAGCTACCATATGGCTGACATAACAGTATGTGCTTAATTTAGGACATGTATAGGCAGTTAATCATTTGGATATGGAAATATTCATGTTTATTAAAAGCAAAGAACATTACACCTGCGATTTTTAAAGTTCTGTTTATAATGGCTGTTGTCCCAGGAACTCAAAGACATTTTTCTGAGGCAAATGACTCTGACTCCTATTTCTGAATCAGAATGACTCATATTTCATTACTATTTGAAGACGAAGGTCTCCTGTCAGCAGCGTCTGAGGAACATACTGTCAATGACTTCTCTCATGTGTATGGGCAGCCTGAAATAAACTACTGGCTCCTGAGTGTCTATGCTTGTGACAACCAGTCAACAAATCCCAGAATATTCACAGAACTGCATCAGGGGTTCTGTATTTGGTTCCCAAATAAGATTGGTTCCCCATCTAAGCAGCAAGCCAAAGGCCTGGGTTGTCTGCTGGCTCGGGAGTCCAGCTCACCACAAGGTCAAGCTAGATGGCTGGAATTCACACAGGAAGGTGAGGAAGAGTAGAGACTCTCAGGGGGTACCCACCAGACTGCCACACCAGGCAAGGGGCTTCGTTCATCCGTACAGCAACTGCAGTTAAGAAGGAACACAGCAACTGGATCTAAGCCATTTCTCTTTCACTGTGAGAGGGGTCTGAGGATCTCGTGTTGTGTGTCTGAAATATGTATGGTAATTCCCCTGATCAATAACTAGTGATGCGGACTACAGACTTTAGCTAAGAAATGAGGAACTATGTTGGTATAATTCTGTTTATGTGTATTTATATATGTTTCTTGCAAGCTCAGGACCATGGGCAGAATTTTGAGACATCTTCTGTGAACTCTAAAACTAACCTGCTGTGAGCACTTTCCATTACAGCACAACAGAATATAATTTAGTGATTGACAGGAGGGAGTTCTGACTCCCTGACCCTTATTGAAAAGATTGAAAAAGACTGAATGGGCTTTAGTGGACAAATGTCAGTGCCATGCACTGTTTCATCTCCTTTCAGAGGTGAGAAGTAGTGTAACCTTCCATTTTTTAAAGTGTAATGGATTTTGGAGAGCGACATGAAGACTGCCTGACAGCATGAGCTTGAAAGGATTCATTGATACCTTTTATTTCTGTTTTAACTAGATGTAACTTTAATATCTCAGTGTTCTCTGATTATTTTGCAGATTTCAAGCATTAACAGAAGGAGTTCAAAAGGGCCCTGAAATGAGACACCAAATCTGGCACACCAGTCTTGGCTGCCAGTCCCAAGGTTCCAAAGCCAGTCAAGGTTCAGGTTTACCTTAGAGACTTTTAGTTCAAATTTCTGGAAAATTTATACCTGCATATGCTCACAGAAGAATAGCTCCTCAGGATGCTGTCCATGGAGAATATTGCGGCAAAAGCAACATAAATAATTTTCTCTTTCATCATTTTTCTTTCTGAATGTTTCACATAGAAATTGTGAGAAAAATGTGTATACTAGTCTTAAACTGAATTCTGCATTCTTAGCTTTGTGATTAAAATACCTTTTTCATTTGACAGTTATGAATGTCATGGCCACTAAACTCAAACACATTTTATGCAATGCAATTGATAAAGAATTATGAGTATTAGTCTATGTCTTGGTGGGGCAGTACCCCCAAACTGACTGTGAGAGGTTAACGTGTGATGTCTCTGGTGATAAAGAAACCACATGGTACTTCTCTTACCTAAACAATGAAATTTTCATCTCTGCTGTGAAGAGGTCAAAGAAAATGGCAAGAAATCAAATGTGCAGTGGATAATAATCAGAATTAGTAGAGGAGCTGGAAATAAAAATTATAGGTTACTTGCCACTGTTAATTTCAGGTTTTGAACCTTTTGTTATAATTCCAGACATCTATGTAAGAAGAACCACTAATTAACCTCAATCAGTACCAAACCATGAACATGTGTATTACACACTGTTTGTTGATAGTAGGCCAGGCTGGGCTAAGAAAGGAACATGTTCCAGTAGAATGTCACTGAAAAGAAGGAAGGGGTGGATACATAACGCGTGGCATTCTTATAGAGATGGCCTGAAATGTTGCCTTCTTTTGCAAAAGCTTGAATACACTTTTGATATTTGGGTTGTAGTCCAATTACTGTATTGATCAATGCACACTTTCTGGCTCAATAGATAATCATCATTATGTTTAAAATTGTTTATTTCAGCCTTGTAAAACTGTCACTCCTTTAGCTAAAGAATTTTATATTTTTTTCAGCTCTCAGACAAGAAAAAGTGTGGGAGCTCTGTGCTTGTGCTGAAAGTAGCTGCTCCCAAGCTGATGGGTGAAGGGCCTTTGGCAGCCACAGCCAGATGCTGTGGAATTGCATCCACCTCTTCTCATGTTTTGCCATTGCCAGTAGGTAGGGATGATCTTTACAAGGCAGCAGATTTCACTGCAGTGGTAGGAAAACAAGGTATGTATGCATGAAGTAGCTCCTGACTGCAGTGAAAGTAGGGGACAAGGTTTTCCATTGTGTGGACTCTCAGTTGTTGAACTGCAGAGAATCACATATTTCTTTTAACTGCGTGGTTTTATTTGACATCTCTGAGCAATCAAAAAAATATTAAAGCATGAGCAGACCTAGATTTATGAAAGCCTTACACATGTTATGAAAGCTTAAAAATTAGATTGTGTTAGTATTTAATTGCCTTGTACCTACTTATTAAATGTATGAACAAAATATTTTATATTTAAATTATTTTATAGTAAAACTCGGTTATTTTGACTTCATTTTAGTTTAAACATCTTCAGAAATTCTTCTCTTTCTTTTGGTTTAGGTGTTTTCTTTTGGTGTTCAGGAAAGGACTGAAAATAGTATAATTTATCTGTTTCTAACAACAAAGATTACAAAGACATTCTGGTTTCTTATTCATGTTTTAATGCCTCATTGTCCACTGTTTATCACAGGAACTTTGAGATTTCTGAGAACTTCTTTGGATGTGACATTTTTTATTTTGTGTCTGTTTAAATGCAGATAAACTCTCCAGGATGTTTTACAATTTCTTGTAGGTACTTCCAAAAGACAGACCAGTCCTCCCAGTATTCACTATGAATGAATGAGAGAGATTCAGACATGTACAATTAAAATAGCTAAATAAATATGACTAAAAAAATAAAATAATAGAGATAGATCACCAACTGAAGTATTAGGGTACAGTAGGGCAACACTCACCAAACCAAGTATAATTTTGGGGCTATTTTAATTTTAGGGTTAATTCTGAGCTCATTTATTTTAGATATGTGCTTACTTGAATTAATTTTATAGGCCTAAAAATTATGTCCTTAGAGAATCCCATTCAGAGGTGTATCAAGGCAAGCAACAGCAATAGTATAAGGAAGAAAATGCATTCCTGTCTAGTCAGCCAGCAACATGCACTCCGTTTGTCTTCTGTATCTGCAAATTAACCCTGAACCATTTGAAGTTATCTGTTCCTGCTGCAAATGACCTGGCTCATTGGAGTTACTGATTTCGTGCAGTGATAGCTCTGGCTGTGGGCTGTGGTTTGTTGCAAAAGTGAGTACAATTTCATAGCAGGCACCTCCTCAGGAGATAAAAGATGATGAATGAGATCCCCCTTCTAGGATCTGGTGGATGGGTTGGCAGCCAGACTCTGTCCTGTTTTGTTCAGGACTAGATCAGTGGAATTGGAGGGAAACTAAGAGGGACTCCTGTATTCAGCACACACCAGTGTTGGTGTTGCACAGTGCTTTGGTCTGTAGAAAACTTGCATTTTTAAGTTTGCTGACTTTCACTTCTAGGACTACAGTCTGCTTTTCATTTTGTATTCAGCCTGACACACGCACACACAACCCCAGACTGCTGTGGCAGTACCTTTTGCTTTTTAACCCAAAGTGCTGTTAGCCTTACAGCCTCATGCTGGAGGATTCAGGAAACGTTATCTCATCTGTAAATTTGGGATGTGTAGGAAATGATTGCCACTGAAATGTGAATTTTCCTTTTCCAGCTATTGCTTCAGAGTTTTTAGTTGATAACCTTATGCTAGGGAGCACATAAATCTTAATGGATAACTCTTGTAGAAAATAGTGATATAGGTGGCCAGTAAACATTTGCTGATAATGCACATGTAGAAAGTTAAACAGCCAACTGATGAGTACAACATCTGTGCCTGATAAAAGCACAGTCTCATATTGCAGTGCAACAGTCCTGATGAAACTGTCTAAAAAATATTCAGAGGAACATCTGCAATGGAGAATATGAACAGATGAAGACGAGCTGGGGCAATCCACACCAATTATTTTATTGGCCAGTGAGTTTCCCTTTCCCTTTCCCTTTCCCTTTCCCTTTCCCTTTCCTTTTCCCTTTCCCTTTCCCTTGGCTTATTACACAACAATGTTTTTTTGCTGAATACACTCATGACCCAGGAATAACTCCTTGTCCTTATTTAATAAGTGTTTTTGAGGACACTCATTTTATCTTAGTTGGCTCTGAAGACTGTGAACACAATAAACTCAAAGAAATTTCCCCATAAAAAAAGGAAATTAGTACATATGTGCTTTCCAATACTAATAAGAAATGTTGCTGTGGCAAAATAGAGCAATTTAGGCATGCACCAATATCAAATATCAGGATTCTCTATTAGTTTTTTTTAACAGATAGTCAATATCAAGTGAGATGGCACAGCTGTATTTTCTTATAGATTTTTTTATAGACTGAAAAATTAATTGTCATTTAACAGGGCATGTATAATTTGTAAATATCACTGAATGTTATAGAGTTTAAATGATATAAATATAATTTTTACATCCCTGTGCACTAATTGCAAGGCCTTTTTTTTTTCTGTTGTTGTTGTCCTAAAATTGATCCTACTGGCTTTACCTTTTTGTCCTCTATTCTGTACTGAAAGAAAAGCTACTCCTTGATGCCAGGCAGCTGCCATTTTACTGAAAAAAAAAAAAAAATCTGTGATCCCTCTTAACATATTATCTCCCCAAAAGATGTTAAAATGGATGAAAAATGAATCCAGTTAGGAATGGAAGTTGATTTTATGAATGTAGTGCTACTGAGGAAAAAAATAAGGAGAGGAATTTTTATGATCTACCATAAATCCCCCTTTCCTCATTCCCCACGTGCTGCACAGGGTGGGAGGAGGTGGAATGTAGAGGAGTTGAGGGTGAAGGAGAAAAAGCAAGCCTGGTAAGGAGGGGTGAGGAAGGGCACTGTTTTAATATTTGTGTATGTTTCTTACCACTCAAATCTGTTTTAGATTACAAAAAAGAAACTAATTTTGCCCAAGCTGAGTATTTTTTGCCCATGATGGCAACAGGTAAGTGACCTCTCTGTCTTTACATTGACTAACAAGCTTTCTCATCACATTTTCTCACCCTGTCCTGTGGAGGAGGGTAAGAGAACATCTGTATGGCATTTTGACCCTTATCAATACTACCCCAAAACAGTTTTTTTATGTGATGAAGATCATTCATTAGAAAGACATACAGAGGAGAAATAACATCATTTTGACCTATAAAAATTATTGCATAGCAATGTTCTGAATGGTTGTTAAAAGGACAATTTATGTGGACCACAATGAAGATGGTTCTGTACTGAAAAGTAAAGTTATATGAACTTGGTAAAAATTAGAATTATATAGACAGGAAGCTCTGTGTCATTAATGTATCAAATGAGGAGAGAACCAATGTGACAAGTTAGAATGATAAAAGTCAAATAGGGCTCCAGATTTGATGATGCTGTCCACAGTGATACAGAAGGGGGCTGAGGGTTTCAGAACAAAAGGCCAAGATGTGATTTTTAGTCTCACTAAATTTTATCTGATGACTAATAATCCATGATGAGTTTCAGAGGAACAAGGAAAGGTTTTGGGCAGGAGAGCTAGTGATATAAATTCATCTTGTACAAACAAACTCTGAGGTTGAAAATATACTTGTGCAAAAATTTATTCTTGCAAAACTTTTCAGGATCATATTTTAAGTGCATTATATTATCTTTGAGTTGAAGAAATAAGTTAAAATTCAAAAGACTAACTCCTTATATTTGTCTCTTAGCATCTCAATATTGACATTAACAAAGTTTATTTTCAAAGTTATAGGCTTCTGTTATTAAGTCAGATATCAGACTTTACATTGTGTTTTTTTCTGTCACTTTAATTTCTGATTAACTTTAACAAAGAATTGGATCCATCTTTCCAGGAGAGTCACTTTATCTTTATTATTGCTATCTACATTACAAATGAATTAATTAACATTCTCATCACAAAACCCAAGTTCATTATCTGATAAGAATAAAATTTCTTCAGATATATCTTGAGGTATTTGTCTTATTTATACTCTCAGTAGGCAACTTTCCTTCACTTGGTAGAGATGGATATAAGTAAATCGTGATTCTGCTCATTACTGTCCCCTGATTGAGATTTTATTTCTGTCCTTTGTTACATGGAATCCTTATTTGTTTTTTTCTCCCTTTATTTAATTGGTTTGTGACTCCTGAGATACAATATACATTCCATTCTTGAGTATGAAAAGCAGTTTCTAATTTTTTCACATTGTTTATATTAAGCAATATATTAAATTGAGAAGCTTATCTGGATTATAATTAAACAAAAAATAACTCATTTAAATATCTATTTGCTGGGATGTGTTTAGTACTGAAGTCACGATGGCCATACCACTAAATATGTACAGACAGCTTAATTGGAGGGGGACAGTTTTTGCATTTAGTCTTAGCTTTTCCTCTAATGAAGGATGTACTTTTTCCTCTGTTAATCTGAAAATTTTTATCCCATCGTTATTCGGTTTAGTATCACTCCATTCAGGTACATGCTGCAGCTTTTGCCAGACCTTCACTAATATCCAAATATATGCCTCCAAAAGGAAAACAGATTCTATTTAGAGTATGGAGACATTAGGTCATTAAAATTCCTCAATAACCATCTCTGTTTTCTGAATCACTCTACAGTATTTTCTTAGTAACTTATCCAGTCTTTCCTTCAAAGCTCGTAAAATAAATTTGGATTATTGTAGTAAGAGGTAGAAGTGCCCTAAAGGAACCCTTCACCATCACACAGCCAGGCCAATAAAATATTAAAAAGCATCAAGTTGTTAAAGGAATGAGCTCAGCACAATTATTCTGCATCTTATTTCCCCATTTTATTTAGAGACACCCATTCTTTGTTTAGTTATTCCAATGAAAATGTTCAGTGCAATTGCGAGACACCTGAGAATACATGAAAGAACCTCAAGCGTCCTGACACAAGAAGCAGACATGCTACAGGAGGCCTGGGATGATTTCCAAAGGCAGCTGGAGGCCAGGTAGACCTCCAAAAACATCCAGTGGTGCTGTGTTGCTTATTTTAAGGGAAGGGAGTTGAACCAGGGTATGATACAGCTTTGTCTTCCAAGACCTGGAAGCAAGAAAAGTGGAAACTCCAGGGTCTCTCCTAGAGATACTCCACATACAAATATGTTCAGTTTATGGGACTAGACTAGAAGTGACACAAATGAAAATCTAATGTCTATAGTGTGGACATCAGATCCTTGGCACCGGTTCTCCAGTTCTGCAGACCCATCCTTCCCATTTTGCATGGCTTTCTTTCCATGGTGTAGCCATGGCATCTCAGCTATTGATATAGAAGGTGGAGATCCTGTTAAGAAAAGTCATCTAGACTCGAGTTCAAGTATTAGATGAAAAAAATATTAGTTATTGGTGGACAGTATCATTCTATCTTTTGTTCACTGACAGTGTCCTGGTTTTGTATTGCTATCTTTAGTGATACTGTTGTTCAGTGTATATAAAAACACAACAAAGGATTGCATGCAGAAGGTGTCAGAAGGATGGAGCCAGATTTTCTCAGTGGTGCTCAGCAGTAGGAAAAGAGACAATGGGCAGAAACTGGAACACAGGAAGCTCCACCTGAATATGAGGAAGAACTTCTTTCCTGTGCAGGTGACTGTGGAGTCTCCCTCAATGGAGGTATTCAAGAACCATCTGGCCACAATCCTGTGCCATGTGCTCTGGGATGGCCCTGCTTGAGCAGGGAGGTTGGAACAGATGACCCTACTGTGGTCCCTTCCAATCTGACCAATTCTGTGATTCTGTGAATAACAAATTCTTAAAGGTCTTTCTGAAAGTTTCCTCCTAAATTGTCTTATACTGACAAGATATAGCTTGTTTGATTTAATGGCAAGTACACAGCTTGCAGCAGTATAGTTAAATCCTTTAAAATTGATTGCTAAAAATATCTAAGTTTTGGCAGTTTTTGTACTGCATACTTTGTTTATTGTTTTCTTTGTCTGTTGAATTTGAGCCATAAGTAACCTTTTCCATTTGAGGTGAATTCAATGTATAAAGAACTTCATGATTTATTAGTTAACCTCTGCTTAGTAGGATTCACTGTGACCTGGAATGCAGTTGCACAGAAAGAGTATTCCTGAATAATGTATTTACATTTGTAACAGTACAAAGTGACATGCTGCCAAACTGGAACAGGTGCCCAGACCTTAGTGGTGATGAAATTCTGAAACACAAGTTTTTAGGAAAAATGGGTGCAATGAGCAAAACTGATGAGTTTAAACCTAGAACCATAGCTAATGAAATGGTGAAAGAGCGAAAGGAAAAAGGTCATTGAGTCATTCAGTCAATGAATATTTAACACAGAAATGACCATTTACCTAAAGAGATGAAATTTTCAGTCCAGCAGCTTCTTCATTGCATTTACAAGTCAATATTCCTGTTTCATAGCTGCACCTGGGGTTCCAAAGAGCTTTGTTGGCTAGTAGTCATGCTGCTGACAGCTCTCACACTGTGCTGGCCAGTCAATTCTCCTCCCCACAGACAGAGGGATTCCTCCCACACCAACCTCTGCAACAAGGCTCACCTGTCAGAAACAAGGCAATGAGGGGGACAGAGAAGCTTCCAAGGCTTCAGCTTGAACTGGGCTCTGCATATGACCAGAATGCATACAGGTGATAGCCACTGGGAAGTGCTTAGAAATCCCAGAGTACTAACATAACTGAGGGTTTGTTTGGAGTATTATTGTAACCCCCAGAGAGCAGATTTTGCAGTGATTTGCTCTCTTTGTACAGGTAAGGTAAGTTTTTCTTTCAAGTGCAACCCATTTCAGAGAGGTCAGACCAACTCGCGTTACCCAAGAGAAGAGGCTTAAGTTTCCAGATCAGCTGGGTATTTCTTTCAAACAGAAATGGAGATTTAGAGTGTGAGGATTTCCTGTCAAGCTGCTAGAATATCTCCCTAATTATGATTGCATCTGGACTAGAGCTAAATAGTTTTAGAGTATTTTTAAGGAAGACTTCATGGTCTTGATCTTCAGCTTTCTCCAGCTTTTGATGCTCAATGCAACATAGCTCCACAATTTTCCTGTATTTCCTTCAAGAGCTTCTTGACATTCATCAGGTCATTTAACATTGTCATCTAAAGTGGTTCTCAGGCTGTGTTTGGTATGAGTGTTTTATTTACATAATGGACTGAATTTGTAGAGCAGAAAGAATTGCACTCCAAGTGAAAGAGGGAGAAAATTAAAAGCAATTTGCCTCTTTAGTATTGAAAGGCTGCATCATTTCTATAGGCATGCTACAATTTGAGTAGGTCAATAACTGAAAATAGATCACAGGAGGGGAAATATTTCTCTTTGCTTGTATTATAATAGCTACAAAAGAGCTAAAGAGCTGCTGTAAGCATAGTGCTTACCTATTTAAATCTCCATTAAGCAGCAGCATTGTTTTTCTTTTGCAACACCTAAATGATGATGAAAAAAGTTCTCTAGGTAATTATGACTATATTGTAACATTCTCTATATCACGTTAAATTTGGAGATTGGTATATTAATGATGATGTTTGTATAACAAAGAAATGGATGCTCTTACAACCTCATTCAGACATGCTTTTGTTCTGTAAAAATTTTCCTGTCCCACATTAAACAGACAAAAAGCAATATCTTTGCTGACAAGGAATTGAACTAAATCTGCTAGTTCCTTCCCTTGTCACACTATATTGTTGGTTTGAGCAATAATCTACTGACCTCAATTATGCCTGAGTGATGACCTTCTCATTACTGCCATGTCCACAGCTGTGAGATGGACAGAAATCTTGGCTGTGGATCACTTAATACATATTCAGCAAATCACACATGTTTCAGCACACATCCCATGTCTTTTAGTGACACTACTGTTAAAGTAGATAATAACACAGCACCTAAAGTGCTCTTGCTTTGAGGGCCTGGGAGACAGTTTTAATAGGCAGCAATTTATTTGGCTTATTCTTCAATATATTCTCTTTTGCTCTTCTTTAAAAATACCACTTTCTGTGATGCATAAGCATCTTTGTCTGCTCATCCCTCCTAATAAAGAATCACTGCTGAATTTCAGATATGATCTTCCTTTTTTTTTTTTCCATTTCTCTAAGCCTCTTCCTAATCCATTCTCTCATCTCAATTAAGAGTCAAATCTGCATTCTATTTAAACCATAATAGGTTAGGAATTCAGCGTGATTAATTATTAACAAGACTTGGTCATAGAAAATTAACTGGCTGGGTTTATTTGTCATTTGCACAGGTTCTTCCTTCTCTCTTGGCTATGTGACAGATGGAACACTAATAATGAAAATGTTCTATAAACAGCTCCTAAAATGCAAGGTATTCTTGTTTAAAAGATCAGACAGTTAAGATATGAACATAATATGAAACAGAACAATTTCAAACTTCAGTGTAGCAGATCATTTCCTAGTGGAAAATGTATGTGAGTAGCTTACCCATAGCCCCATCCTTTCAATTTTTATTTTAAATAGTTCATCTTGGCAAGGCAGGGCTTAAAGAATAAAAGAAAAGCAGAGCAAATGAAATACAATAAGTGATATAACATAACCACAACACATTAAATGAAAGAAGTAATTTTAAATTAGAAAACTTATGGAAACTCCCAATGTGAATTCAGGGCAAGATCTCCATAGACTTTCATAAAATCTTAAAAGGGCAGCAGTTATGCAGCTCTTCTGTCTTTCTGACATGAACTTGCCTTGTGGACATCATTCATAAGAAAGCAAAAAGGTGTTTTTTTAAAATTCTGTTCTTATAACAAATATTGACCAAGTAGTAGATTCAAAATTTCAGAAGACATGCACAAGGTGGCAATGCAAATTCCTTATCAGAATATTTTTGGAACATGCTAATCAACTGTACATGACCAAGAAGCGAGAGCACTGAGTATCTTTTATTGTCTTTGTTAGAAAATCTGACTCAGGTCAGTAATTTGAAAATGAAAAAAACCCCAAACAAACAAAAACTCCAAACCCAAACAAAAAAACCCCCAAATAGATATGGTTTGAAAATATTCTAATTTTCAGGCAAAAATTAGACATATAACTTTAGTCAAACTCAGAAATGTTCTGAAGGAACTTGTAGTTTTATTGTAAACATGTTTTTTTAGGACAACTGGAAATCAGTGGTATTGATGTGGTACAATGCAAAATATTCATTGGTAATAAAAGATTATCTATTGCTGAAAAAAGAAGAAACCTGAGACTGTATGAGGCCATATCACATTCTAGTTCTCTAATCTACAGTGGAAAAGACCACTGTGCTACCTTAACAAGTCCTGGCTTAATAATAGTGCTTACAACAGATCCACACAATACTCTGTAATAAAAAATTCCTCTGTAAGGAATCGGACAGGAGAAAGGCTGATGTTACAGCAGTGTGGCTACGTGCAGCTAATGGCTCAGAGCAAACCTTCTGGGAAGTTTGTTCTGGTATCAAAGTCTTAATAGAGCATGACCTTGAGTGGAGAGGCAGGCAATTTGTGAGAAACTTTGGATGTGAATGCTTGCTCAGCAATACTTTGAAAAGAGCCACACGTGCAGGTCATACTCTGAAATCTGCAGAGGAATAGGGAGCCTCTATTCAGGCAGAACCATCCTTATGTTTCAACCTAAATAATAGAAATACTGTATAATGTGCTGCTATTTTTACCATTTAGGATTTTTCAGGTTCTGGTTTAAAACCTACAATTCATATAAATCCTACTGTTTCACGAAACCCTAATTTTGTGCTCCTGTTTGTATTGTCTTCTGTAATGGATAGATATTGCTCTCCAGTGGAATGCCTACTAGATTTGTGTAAGATACCCAGGAGAAAATTTACAAAAACTGAGGAAGAGTCAGAAATTTGCCATGTAAGATATATCTTTTTAAAATGCAATAAGACTTGATCAAATATTGAGAAGAGATTTTAAACACTTGAGAAAGATCTTCCTGTTTTGTCATAACATTTTAATCTTAGGTACCCTAAGACACAATTGCAGTGCCCAGAGATAATAATGGAGTTTTTTTTTTCAAGATCTCCTTGCAGATCTTAACATTTGCAGCATCCCTATTGCCCACAGAAAAACCAGCCAAACAAACCCCCAAGTTTTGTGGTTCATAATGATAGTGAAATTGTTATTGGACCATCTTGTCTTCACAGGCTTGAAAGATATCTTTTGACTACATCACACATCACATAAATAGCCATAGTACTACTTGTGCCAATGAAGACTAGAAATACTGCTCAATGATGCACTTTACAAAGCTTAGTTTTCTTTGTAAGTCTTAAATAGTAACACTTTCTGCATGCTGTTCTTGAAATATTGACCATCAGGCACGAACCCTAATTTTCTATCTAGTCAGGGCAGAGAAACCATGCCTGTAGCAAGTCATCTGTCACAGAGTTCCATTAACAGATTTCAAATATTGACTAGCAAAGAAACATTCACTTTCCTGAGATTAACAATCTATAGGATAATATGCAATGTGTCTACAATAGCCATTAATGGAAAATTGATGAAGATAAATCTAATTTGTAACAAAGTTACTGGTTTGCAATCACTTCATAAATAAAAGACAATCCTAACTCAATGAACAGTTCCTAATGAGTATTTCAAACTTTATTGATGTAAAGAACCAAAATAATACCTGCTATGAAGTTTTATCTGTATGGTTTCAAGTTGTAACAGTTTCCTTGTCCTTCTTTCAATAAACTCTCCTCACTAAATCAGCATGTTCTACGTGTTTATAAGACATATCGTCTGATTTCAGAACACAGTCAAAACTGGGGAGTGCAGGTATCAGCTCTTTTGTGTTTACAGATCCCTGTAAGTCTAAGAAACATAGGTGCATAATTTCTGTATATATCAAAATATTTGCATTTGTATTTTTTTTCAAGATGAACTTTATGGATGGATAAGGAGGAACACCCAATTGTTATTAAAATGTTTAAAAAATATTAAAAATGGGAGTTATTTTAACACTGTAATAGAATATAGGCTTGTGCTACTGAAACCAGATATCTAACATCCTTCATCTGACTAGATGTTTATATAGTGATCACACACTGGGCCTTTATTGCACTAGAACTTACACGCATTGTACATCAGTTTTATTAACAGGAGTTTAGCAATTGTTGTACTTTGGTATAGCACAGATCACAATATGTCTTTCACTATTTCCTTAGTTTTAATCTAGCTTTACATTCTTCAATTCTCCCCACTGCCTGATGGTTTATGAAAATGAAAATTTTGATAAATATTATTCCTGTCACCAAAATTTTTCCCTCAACTGATACCTTAGTTTCCTAAGATGGAAAATATACCTACATATATGCATCTGGTTGAAGAATCACAAAGAAACTGAAATTTCACTCACTCTTTATTGAACCATTACATTAGCAAAGATTCCACTCCTTCTTTGTCACACTTTTGATGCACATCGTATTTCTGTTACTGAAGTATTGCAGGGCACAGTGACATTGCAACCATCTCCTCTGTTGTTGAAGGGATCCTGAAATAATGATATGAAGAAAAACGAAGAAATTAGTATTGCAATATTGCACTGTCAGTCTGTGGAGGTTTTTTTGCACTTCCTCCTCCATCTTCTCCAGGTGTCTAAAACTTTTGTCAAGACAAGTCTCTACCTTACAAAACAGCTCATTGCTACTGAGATGCAATGTGAAGTTTCTGTTGAGACTGAATCAATTTTCTCCAATTAGTGCAGCTGATAGGGGTTAATCTACATAGTGGAAGGAATAAAAGCGTACAAAAAATCCACTCCAAACCCCACCATTGTCTATAGGGATGGTAGATTTTCCTCTAACAGAATACAAAAATGAAGTAGGAAAATTTAAATTTATTTTGTTTACATTTTACTGTGAACCTTCTGAAGATGTATTAGCAAACATTATAAAGAAACCAGTGTCAACAATTAGTTTTGTGCTCTACAAGTTCTTTATTTTTATATTCAAATATTTATGAACCTTTGTTCCCTTGGCAACTATTTAAAGATGCCCTGACTAAACCAAGTTTAATTTTAAATGTTAATTATTATACTGAGCATATTGTGTCTAGCAAAACATATCCAATAACAAGCCAGTAAACTAGAAGATCTTCCAGAAAGTACTTTCTGATGGAGTAAAAATAAAAAATGAAGAATAAAGTCTCTTTTCCAGATTGTCTTAAACACCTTTCTGGAGTCTAAATTGTGTATGCCAACAGTGCATAATGATCTATTTGATCTGGCCTGTGCTATTGATGCAAGCAACATCTTAACAGCTTTCTCACTTTTGTTTACATTTGAAGCCACTATTTCCATCTCTCTTGTTTTACAAGACCTTTATCTGTCCTTTTTATGACTATAGTTTTCTGTAATAACTATGGAACTATCATCCTTAAAGGAAACCACACCTAAAAGTGGGTTCTTTCCTAAGCGCCTAGCAGAACCAGAAACACAACCATCAGGTGCCTACTTACTCAAGGTTTAATTACTTTTTTCAGGGTCTTTGATTAAAAACATATCTCTCGTCTTGCACTACATTCATTTTATCAAATACAGTTTCAAATTCAAACTCTAGCTGCATTCGGTGAAAAAAAACTTCACAGAAAATGTTACAGAATCTGCAAGTGTTGTAGAGCTGCCTTCTTATTGGCTTCCTCATAAATAATATCCATTGCTGCTAGATATAATGTAAAGAAGTCCTGTTTTCCTCAAGCTGATCTCTATATTCAGAAAAAAAAAATCAGATCCAAAGAAACTAATTTTTCCTGCATCTGCTTATCCTATTTTTACTAATATTTTGAATGATCTTTCCACACTAAGTACTCACAAAGAATTTCTTTTGTCAATCTGATTAGCTCCCCATTGGAGCATGATGCCCAGACTCTGATGGGGAAAGCCCTCTACTGTTGGAAATATCCACACCACCACCACACCCTCCCCAGAACAGAGCTGCCCTCTATAACATCCTCCTTCCCCATCACCATTCACTCCTTCACTCCAAATTTGGCAGATATGAGAGCATACAATTGAAAATCATGTCTCCATATCAAAAAGCTTTGTGCAGTTGTACTAATTCTCTCTTTAATGATCCGTTCTCAGCTTTCAAGTGGACTTAAACACACCACATAAAATAAAGATATAATGCAGAATGTGTTTTCTTGGGTGTAGTGGTACTGGAGAAAGGGATGAAGTCTGTTCATCATGTAGGTAGGCATCCATCTATGCATTAGATGTTCACAGCCATTCAGTGAATGTCGTTTCTAGTTTCAGGAGGAAGAAGAGGGATAATAATGTGGAATTGCTCTTTTCTAGCTGGGAGGAGAATGATTCATGGACAGATAGAAAATTCTCTACTAAGATCCTATTGTGAAAATCATCTGGTAATAATACATTGTAAGAATAATGTATTATTTCCCAGAACTTTCTGTCTGAGTTATGAGCAAAGGTCAAAAATGCTTGGTGAAGATATTACAGTACTTTCTTTTCCCAAAACCCAAACAAACAAACAAACAAAACTTCAACAAGACAAGAAGAGAAAGAAGTCAAAATTTAGTCACAGGTTTTTTCCCAACACTATATTAAACTTTTTATTGAAGCTGTCTAAAATTAATTATATAGATCCTTTATGACACATACTGCGTTTACTACATTATGGTATAGCTACAGATACACTTGCAAACATATCTTCCAGTATTTTACTATGAAAACCAGTGGAATGGATTTATGACCTACATATCACAGTTATTATGCATTTTTTTCATCTTCCCTTAGTTTCACAACAAAGAGTTCTTCCCTGAAGGAATTTACTTCGATTTGACACACTAGTATATTTGAACGATTTATTCTGTGTGTCTTAGAAGCCAGAGAATCTTCTTATGGTGATCACACAGAAGGAGTTCTTTGTTTTTTGTTGACATATTGAATAGTAGCATACTGGAGACGCAGAAGTACATGGGTTTTTGGGTTTTTTGGTGGTTTGTTTTGTTTTGTTTTGTTTTGTTTTGTTTTGTTTTGTTTTGTTTTGTTTTTAAAGCATTTTTAAGAAATAGTTTTCCAATAAATTTCTTCCACACAAATGTATAGTTGCAATACACATAAATTTCAAATGTAAACCAGTGGGTAGGAAATCAGCGTTATGATATTAATTAACTTCTGCATTAATTTATTAGTTGAGTGCGTATGGACACAGCTAACAGTTTTATTTGCAACCAGGAAGACACGGTCAGTGTCTGCTACACCAAGACTCCCTAAGGTTTAATAACCGACAAATTGCCTACATCTTGATGACTTATCTTTTCTTCTTCTTCCTATGTGGCTAAAAATAGCTTTTCATTAAACATGAAACCTACTGTGTCAACTTCTGTGAGGAGCAAAAAACACAGATTTCCCTCTGGAAAAGTTGCTTCCAGGTCAATTTCCAAATTTTGTTTAGATTTTTAGAACAAAGCAAAGCAGAAAATAATTCAACCACCTCTATGGGTATTATATAAGCATATAATTATAGTTACTGAGGAAGTATTTAATACTGCTTTCTTTTTTCCTCCTCCTTCTAAAACAATCAAATTGTATTTATGAAATGAAAATTAAAATCAATTGTAAAAATAAAGGGTTTCTACAATGTGATTTGATGAAATAAGAGAGAAAACATAAAGATCTTGGAGAAGAGGAAAAAGATGTTTTAAACAGATTAGAAATTGTTATTATAGAGAAATGTCTGAAACAAGAATGATATGTTTGGGGTTGGAATTTCATAATGTTTCAGAATCAAATTTCAAAGTTTTTAAAATTTTCCATCCTTGCACTATGAAGACAATGGTGAGCAAAACCAAAAATAATACATAATTTTATTTTCTTTGTCTCAATAATTCAAAATTAAGAGTAAAACTGCTCTTGTTTCTCAAACTATAATGAATTTAATCTCTATTTTGTGAAACCCAGAAGGAAGAACAAGCTGTAGCTCATCTTAAAGTAAATCTTTTCATAGGGTCAGCTCCACACCTAGCATGCTTGGGATAATTAATTATAGTGTTGTGGTTCTTCATCAATTAGAAATAACTCTTTGATATTATTAATCAGCTGGGTAAGAGCACACATTGTTTGCAGCCTCTGGAATGTAGCAGTAGGTCTTTTGCAGTCTTCTGCTCTGTGAATTCACAAGATAACAAGTGTGTCACTTTGCTGACCTAAACCCATACAAAACGTGTGTAAAATGCCACAAACTTCTCATCACTCCTAGATTTCAACACAACCCAATTACTGTGCTGTCTGACTGTGATATAATCCTACATCTGTTTATTCTCATGTTAAAAACCATATTAAAAAGACAGAAACTGTTCTTCCTGGCACTGAGAAGAAGAAAATGGACATGAGCCCCAGGAGCTGAAGAGATTTTCCCAGTGTCAACAACTCCAGGATGGGTCCAGAAATTAACCTTTCAGCTGAAGAGCCACCAAACAAAAAATTCATTCTTCAATTATTTATGTAAATTTATTTATGAATTTTACACTTGTGCATTAGAAGATGAATGGTGGATTGAATAAGAAAAACATAGAGCAGGAGAGCAGCACAACCAGAAGAAGAGAGACAGCTTTTGAAGTGTCTTTGAAGCAGGAAGCAGTGATGAAGATATCTTTTGAAAATAAGGTAGGAAGTAATAAAATCACCAGATGAAGGAAAAAAATATTAAATTCACAGTAATATCAGAAAAGCGGAAGACTATCAGCCAAAGGGGGAAAAAAAAGAGGATGAAGACCTTGAGAAAATTAAGTCAGTCAAGAGTAAAGAGGTTAAGGATAAAAGGTCTTGAACCAAAATCACATAAATTAGTCTGAAAGCATTTTTGTTCAGTGGGTTATGTGTCAAGAATAAACTAGAAAGTAGGCAGAAGAGAAATTTAGGCTGGAGAAAGAAGAGATACCATAGAAGTTGATACATTAAATGTTAAAATTTAATTTTAACCCTAGAAGCTAAAATACATTAAATGATCAATAATTTAGGCCTAAACACCAACAAATCTCAAAAAATAGTTATAATGACAGAAGTTCTAGATTTGTGAAGAAAAATAGAATTCAATTCAATTCAATTTAATAATGCATTCATTTTCTATTTGCATGTTGAATTGCAAACCAGAAATTAATTAAACTGTGTCTTTATAGCCTGTGTATGATAGAGCATTATTGACAAAGGAAATAAACATTTTGTCCATTCAGAAATGTCAGGTCTTAAAGCTTTCTAGGAAAAAATACAGATATAAAAATATCTTAGTAAAGCTGAAGGTTGTAAGGACCTGCTAATATGCATTTGCTTGGAGAGCATTGAAAAAGGAGTGATTCTAAAAAGTCACAAGAGACATTAAGCTCAAGAGCAAAGTAAAAGTTTAGAGATTCTTAATATTTTTAACACCCATCCACAGCGAATATATTTGTAACATCAAAAAGTTTTTTCAAACAATATCTCTTTTAAAATCATGTCAGGAAGTATTTTGTGCTGGGGTTTTTTGTTTGATTGTTTGGAGTTTTTTTACATGAGAAGTATTTCTGTCGTCATTTGTTCCTTTTGTTTTGTTTTTAAATTTTGTTCAAACGTTATTTTTAAGACATAAAGCATTTTCTTGATGTTTGTGATGGTGCAGTGGTGCTGTTACCATGAATTTGTGAGGTGACTGAAGACATCACATAATGTTGTAAGCCTCATGTAAAAGACAAAGATCATTCTCACTCACAAGAAAACTCAATCACCATACTTCACATGAGGTAAAAGGAGGACAGCATTTCCACAAGTGGAGGAAAAAACAGCCCAAAATGCGTAAGAGATCTAAATTGTTTGATTCACAGGAAAACAAACACTTCTCTGTGAGAAGAAAAGTGTTAGCCTGTGTCCTCTGGTCTGAAAAATAGCAGGTGTTTTCAGTTTCTATGTATCAACTACCACTGTAGCTGGAAAAATATCAGAGCGGTTGGCTGCTGAGAGAAAAGAGTGCATATTTGCTGTTTCTCTTCACTTTTCTATAAAAATAGTAAATGCCAGGTAAAAAAACTTTTGTGCTCTGTCACTACACTTCCCCCTTGCTGGTGTTTCCTTTCAGTGTGAGCGTCTCAGTCCAGTTCTCAGCTTTCCAAAAAGCCCTTGTGGCTCTCCCAGTAGCAGCAGCAACAGCTCTCCTCTGCCTTCCCTTTGCCTCCTTCATCCTCCCTCCTGGTATGCAGCCAGAGGAGCTGGGCAATGCTTGGTAGCTGCAGCCCAAAGGAGGAATGTCTGTCATAAATCCCCAGGAACACTGGCAGAAGGAACAGAAACAGACAGGGACAAGTTGGTTGTCTGAACCAGCCTGCATCAGTCTCACCTGTTGTAAAGTCCCAGACATTTTCATCTGCCCACATGGTTAAAATCTCCTCTGAACTCTGTGGTACTGATGATTTAATTAGAGTGGTGTGTTATGCTGGCAGTGTGTGAACCATTCCTCCTGAATTGCAGCCCCACCTGTTCAGGTCTCTGCACTGAGGTGAAGCATTTTGAGTGCTCTCATGCACTGTCAGTCCTCTTGCTGCTCAGCACTTTGCTGCATAGAGATCCCACACAATCCCTCATCTAGGCCAGCATGTCATAAATGTTAAAAAACTTCCTGTGTTCAGATCCTGGGGCCTGGAAAGAAAACATTATCCTTATCTTTCTTTGATCCTTTTCTCATAAGGGAAGATAAATTAGATGGCTTGTCCTAAATCCTGCAGCCCTGATATGCCTCAGTACAATGAAATCTTGTTCATATCTTAAAGCTTTTTCTCCAGTCCAGTTATCTCAGTCCTAAACTGTATCTGATTATATTTAGCTACAAGAATTCCCTATTCTGTTTGGTCTGCCACTGACTAACAGCGAAGATCCTTTGCCTTCTGTTCTGTTGTAGTATATGTCCAAGTACTTAAGAACTAGAGAGTGTCTTTTAGTAGAAAGTATTAAGACAAAATACATATACTGATATAATCTCAAGCAACAAGAACTTGCATGGTTTCTTTTTTATTTTTTTAACATCAGTAGACTACAGGATTTCAAAAAGAACAGAAAAAAAGAGTAATGCTTCAAAATTTCAATTTCTTTCAAATAAACAAATACCTGAATAAGGTAACCATACTTCACACTTAATACCATCTACATGAAAATTGATTTTCTGACAACTTAAGAAATTGCCAGTCATTATTTAACAAGTGGCACATTACAACCCACTGAAATCAATGTAAGAATCCTGTTTTCTTCAGCAATAATTTGTAAAAGAGGACAAAGAAATAAAGCTTACTGCTGCAGCATTGATGTCTTTTCAAAGGATGTTGCCACCAGGAGCAAGCAGGCAAATACTTGATCGTGAAACTGATGCTTACTGGTGAAAAATGTGTAAAAAGTTGAGTTTTTTGTTATTTGACTGGATGATCAAGTACTTTGAGATGGCACTCCGTGCATATGGAATTGAATTGGTATTTTATTCATGCAGCTATTGGTGTGATGCTATTTTACAATTCAAGTCTGTAAATATTGGGCCCAGGAGCACTCTCAAGATTTTTGCTCTGAAAGTCAGCACAAGGCATGGCCCGATGACACATGGAGGACACTCCAGCACAAAGCAGCCTCCTGTGTTTTAACTTCCACAGACATCTGATCAGACATGCATATATGTAGGGTGCGGAAAGGCACAGAATGCAAGTCTGCATGTAGTCCTAGTGATCATCTTGTCACCCATTTGGAATCCTGGTAACATGAGAAAATTTTTGAAATCAGTTGCAGTAAGAACTCTTCTTATTCACACAGATGTTCTGTAATCATCTTGAACACTCCCAGGATGGATGACTTCCAGCAGTACCATTGGGGATTTTGCAAAACTAAGAGGTATAGAAGCACCTTTGGGTTGATATGTTAACAATAGCAACAAATTTTTCTTCCTAAGAATTAGTAGATAAATTCTCAAATGTTATTTTCACATATTCTTTTCATAGTAAATGTTACTTTTTTAAGATAAAAATAATTCCATTTCACCCCCTGAACTGATATTACATCTTTAATTCAGTTTTCTATCTATTTTTAGTAAATGCATAGGTCTCTATAAAACTATAAGTCTTCGCTCAAAGAATATGCAAATGCTGTCATTCACAACTTTGAGATCAGTTGCTGACCCTCTTACAGCAGTGGGCTTGACAGCAGCTTTGACTTTTTAGAGAAAAAGCCTTTCAAAGTCTGCTGATGTATACACCACTCAAAACAATCATCTACCAATTAAAGCAAATATGGTGTGAAAAAAAATATAAAATTCCTTGTGCTCTTGAAGTAGTCTGGTATTTTTTATCAGCTCATCTGGATTTTAGCTGTGACAGCACAAATAATGAGAAAAAGGAAACAGCTTCATTAGATCATCTTCAAAATCAAAATGACACTTTCCTAAAATGTTTTGGGGCTGCAGATATTAGCAGTGGGATTACAGGTCAAATAACAGTTGGGTAATCATAACTAATGGTCTAAACCTGAGATCAATGAATAACACTCAAGTTTTTCCTTTCTTTCCCACTCATTATATTGCTCATTTTTCCTTTGAGACATCTGCAAATGAGATAATGGGTTGTTAACTTTTTTGATGATGAAACATAAGCATAACAAAATTTTAGGGGGTTTTATATATAGTTAAATGTTTTTCAATATTAAATCTGATGGGACAATGAAACCTCTTCACAGTGTTTTAGGAGAAAAGATAATTTTAGAAGTCGGATTTTCACCATCACTTTTATTCTAATTTTAGTAAAATAATGTTTCGAAGGTGGCATAAATTACAGTTTCTTTTGCCCAAAAATCATAGAATCATAAAGTAGTTGTGTCTGACTGCTTGACTATAAATTTTAATGTATGGAAGTCTGAGATGTGTATAAAAAATTCATCCCACAGGTCTTTTTCTGATGCACTGGCTCTTTCCTGTTCAAAAGAAATGAGAAGTTGAAATTGCACCTGATTCTTTACTGCTTCTCAATTCTCACACAAAGTAAAGACAAAATGCTATGTGAAACACTAGTGTAATTTACTTTGTGTTTGTTTTATAAAATTTTATATGTCTACTCCATCTCTTCATTTCACTTCACCCTTCTGAAAAGTATCCTACTCTGCTCTACACCTTTTATCATCAGCTTGCAGTTGTAGAACAGTACATCAAAAAGGATGCCCTGATCTTTCTTTTCTGAAGGCTGAACAAGCCAAGGCCCCCAGTCTTCTCTTCAAAGCCATATTCTCCAGTGTCCTGACCACCCTGGTGATCTTTCTTCAGTGTATAAATGGTGTCAGTGTGCCTGCTCTGTTTGCATAAATGTTTCCATGTGCACCCATCAGAACTTTGCTCTCAGCCTCATTTGTCTTTTAACCTTGACTACTATATTCTGTGACCTCTAATAATTTTTGAAACATGTCTATTCCATTCACACATGATCTGTGACAGATTCAGCCTACCTTCAGAGCCAGCCATAGATTCATAGTCCTGCACTGCTGCACCTGCCCCATCAGACATTTGGGAAATTGCACTTGTACTGGCTCAAAGCAGTGAAAAGGGAGGGGTTATGCTGCCTGCACGAAATTGTGTCAGGAAAGGTTTATATTAGATATTAGATATTAGGAAAAGATTCTTCATCCAGTGGATCATTGGACACTGGAAACAGAAAAAACAGATCACAACACCAAGCCTGACAGAGCTCAAGGAGCATTTGGACAATGGTCTCAGACACAGGTGGGATCCTGGGGCTGCCCTTCAGACAGGAGCTGGACTCAGTGATTCTTGTGGGTCCCTTCCAATATTCAATGATTCTGCACTCCATGTTTGGGCAAAATCTGTAGCTTACTTCTTTGTGGATCCAGCCATAAAAAAACCAACTCCAATGCTTCCTCCTGTAAAGCTCCAATGCAGTACGTGAGTCACCAATTACATCCTAGTTTTGATAATTTCATTCTGCCTTTTCACCTACTGATGCTGTTTACTACATGTTCCTTTAAGGTTGCTGTGATTACTAATCTACATGTAAACATTTTTCACTCCTTTCCGCCAGTGGATCTCCCCTCTCTTACAGGCAAAGTTTATAAGGGTTAGTACATAAACCTTAGTCACTGGCAAGGTCATGGCACCAAGGGAGAGCTCTAGGAACTCAATGTCATCTCTGCTGCAGAACCCAAATCTGAACAAGATGTGTTCTCAACAGGCCTCAGTAGAGAGGAATGATCCTTCTGCCGGCTAGTGCCTCTCCTCTCAGGGTACATTGTCCTTGTTTCCCATTCTGCCCATCAGGATCCCCCACCTCTGTGGAAAAAGACTCAGGTCCTTTTGCACAAAACTGCTTTCCAGACAGGCTGCAGCAGGCACTGGTGCATGGAGCTTTAATGTCCCAGAGGCAAAACTTTGCATTTTCTTTCTTTTTTTTTTTAATGTTTCCATCAGCCCATTTGTCCAGTCCCACTTGTCAGGATCCTCTGAATATCAGCCTTGTCCTCCAGCATATCAGCTTCTGCCCTCAAATCTGTCTGATCCCATTGTCCAGATTTTAAAAGGTCACAGTTTTGATTTTTGAGAGATATCACCTGTAACCAGCAGCCAGCTGGAGTTTCTATTGCTGATATTATCCTTTGATCCTAACGGGAAAGACAATTTTTGACTCACCTCCACTCAACTGCCCATTTACTGAGTTCTTATTTAACCAATTTAGCTCTAAGGTTACTCTGGGGAATATGTCAAAGGCCTTGATGAAGTTAAGGCATACAATCCACTCTTTTCTCCTTGTTCACAGATCTAGACATCTCAACAGGGATGGTGAGTTGTGATTTTTCCCTCAAGGTAGACATTAAGGTAGACATTAAGGATAAACCACCTTCATTGTTTTCCTGAAGTATTTACATGAATTTTTTGAGAACTCTATATATTCACAATGAGCAAACTCTGGAAACTGCAGTCTCTGAGGCAACGTGTCAGATATGATTGAAAAGACTAGGAGATAAACAAGAAATTCCTCTGTTTTTGATAGCTTCTTACACAAATGAAAGACCACCTACCTTTTATATAGGTATTGTTATTCACCCTGTTCATGAAAATAAAATGAGGAAGAAAAATATGAAATAATAAATTAGTAGAATTTTTTTCATGTGGATATACTCCCAGTGGCAGTGGAAATCTGTCTGGTTCTGACTGAAACCAGTGGTTTTATGGTTTTTGGAATCCATACAGCAATCAAGATTTAGCTAGTCACAAGAAGTTCAAGACTTGCAAAATGATAATACATTCTAATTGATAGAAACTCAGATTTTTTTTTTGTTGTTTTCAAAACATTAACTAAAGATGAAAAAGTGATTGATTTCCCTATACAGCATTATATTTTAGATAAAGTTATATTCACTAATAAGTTGTTTCCATAACTCCTCTACTTACTTATAGCAGTGCTCTTTAGAAATTGCATTTTCTTAAAATTGTTCTGGAATTTTGAGTTCTATTCAAAGCCTGCCAAATTAAATGATAATGGGCTTTACACCAGACTCATGCAAAGTGACATTTTTGGAAAATGTTGTAGGTAGGACTACAAGTGATGTATTGCAAAAAGGTTTGATCTTTCGTGAAAAGTAGGGAAAATACATTTAATTTTGCAACACTAAAATCTGAAGAGGCACTATTTAAGAATATGGAAAAATAAAGAGGATCCAAATCATGCCATCAAGTCACTCTAGGAGCTTTTTTTCTTCTCCTAGAAAGAGGAGATTAATTAAATCTGATTTTTCTGATAATGGTGGATTAGTCCTGGCTAGGAGCCAAATGTCTGGCCAGCTGCTCACTCAGTCCCCTCCTCAGTGGGACATGGGGGACAAAAACACTTGAGATATTGCTTAGCAGTTATGTTGTAGGCCAAACAATACTTTAGTTTACTGACAATTAAAATAGATTTGAATAATAAGGAATGAAAACAAACATTAAAACAATGTCTTAAACTCATTGTCAGCCCTTCACTCCAGAATCCTCTACCTTGCTCCTGAACAAAACAGGGGGAAACGTGTGCAGAGGTGAGTTAGAACATAATATTTTTTCTCTACCAGACCTTCCTTCTCATACTTTCCTCTTTTCCAGTATGGTCTCTCCCACCAGCTCAAGTCCTTCAAGTAAAAATTCTGCTCCAGTGTGGGCTCTCCACAGGTTGCAGTTCCTTCAGGATGTATCCATCTGGTCCAGAGTGGAGTCCCTTCATGCACTGCAGGGAAATACCTGCTTCACCATGGTTCTCTTCACAGGCCGCAGGGAATGCCAGCACCAGTACCTAGGGCACCTCCTTCTCTCTCTCCTTCTCTGACTTTGCTGTTCACACTGTAATTTCTCACTCTTCTACCCCTCCTCCTCCACCTGTCCAGACTTTTTTTTCTTATACACGTTTTTCCAAAGAAACAGGAAAACTGTCCTGTGGCTGGCCCAATACAGCCAATAGGAACTGGCATTTACTTCCCCCTTCCCACTGTCCCTGTGCTGCAAAAACCTTTGCCACCTACAGCCAGTGCAGTGGTAATTCTGTTTACCCAAGCACTGAGGCAGAAACAGGGCAGGATGCAGGTCTTCCATCTGCAGCAGCATCACGGGACTGACGTTCAGACTCAGTAACTGTAGGAATCCCACCTGTCCACCTGGTCTGGCAAGTCTGCAAGTCTGTCACTTGTCACTGCTTAAAATGGAAATTACTGGAAGGATCTGGAACAGCTAGATTTTTTGCTCAGTATTTTATTCAAAGGGATTCAGATATAGAGTGGAATTTCAGGAAGTATCAGCCAGATAAGTGGATCTATATGTCCCTCCATAACCTGGTAATTCAGGCACTAAGTTATTTAGGACATGGATGAGTAAATACAATATAAAGCACTGCATTGTCTAAATAATCATTCTGGAGGGATCTCCACCAGCCAGGCATTTACAGACAGCTATTTCTACTCCTTAATCATTATGGGAAACAAATATATAGCCATTTCAAAAATCCTTTTAAAATGAAACTATATTTTTCAGTGTTTTGCCTGTTGTGGGACATGATTTGTTTGGCTTAAATAAATAAGCTTTAAACAGAATGAGTCACTTATTGTTATAATATTGTGTGGTTTAGTATGCTGATTGCTTAGCTCTGTTTGCTTTATCTGAGAAGCTGCATTTGTTGAAGCCTTAGGCCATAAGCTGGGGACCTTCACCTAGATATGCTTTCCACTGTAATAGAGTAAATTTTCTTAACAATTTTCCAAGTAACTCGTATGCTGCTGTGTTTTGGCTTTTGTATGAGAAGAATGTTGATAATTCACTGATGTATTAGTTGTTGCTAAGTTATGATTATTCCAAATTTGTACTTTAGTTTCCCAGGCTCTGCCACAGAGCAGGTACACGAGAAGCACAAACTAGAGCTAAGGAGGGAGGCTAAAATACAGGAACTGCAACTCATTAAGATGAGACAGCAGTTAATGTCCCACCTGAATGGAAAGAAGAGAAAGAATCCAATAGGTGTTAGAGGACCCCAGACCACAAATCACCACTGACTAAAAAGATGTGTGGAGAGCATGTAAAGGATGGGTGCATAAATGGCAAGGATCTACTTGCCCAGGGATTTCTTTGTTCTGGTTCCCTTTCTGGAGATGCCCAGCTTGAGCTGACCTACTGCTGGACTACACTATTAAATTATTTATTTTTTATAAAATCTGATACCTGAGACTTTTTTGCAGGAAATACAGGGTTGAGCCAGAAGAAAGAGGAATTCCATCTGAGCAGGAGTGTGTGAATGAGGAGTCAGAAGAGGCTGCTATTGCCTCATTGGAACCATCTGCTGTAAAGGGTCTCAGACCCCAGCAGCTGCAATCTTGAGCGATGGTGCAGCTCTCTGAACTGCTTAATGTTAGGGCTATGTCTTCTCCCTTAACATTGCCCTCCTGCATTATTTCATCTTAAATTCCAGTATGAATGATGTTACATAGCTGAAAAAAGTGCAGTACATTCAAACTGCGTCTTACATATATGTGAATGTAAGGTTTGTATATATAGAGCCTCCACATTTTTTCTTCCACAAGTTAGATGGCAGATTTAAGTGAGAGCAGGCTAAGGATCTGAAGAAGAAAAATGAACCATTATCTGAAAAAAAAAAAAGAAAAAGAGGGATAGAAGGAGACAGTGGGAAGGAAGGGAATCCTGCTGCATCTCTGTAATAAGGTGTTTACAACTTTTTTTTGTGAAACAAATTTCACTGCAAATNCTGTAATAAGATATTTACAACTTTTTTTTTGTGAAACAAATTTCACTGCAAATCAAAATCCCTGTTATTCACACTGAAGGAAAGGGAACTTTCACTTCAACTTTGATTTAAGGAAACACCCACTTTCAAGCATACACCTGTATTAGTTCTTGTTCAGTGAAATCGATGGAGCTAAAGATAACTCAGTGTAAGCATCCATTTGAACCCTGCTGACTTCAGTGAGAAGTTAGTTTGCATTGGAATTGTTAAGTTTGATGACTCACATAATACTCCTGGAAATCTCTTCATCTCTTCAGTTCATAACACTTGGAAATGTAGCCCATATTTTTATGGTATTTAGAATAACTGAAGTCAACAGAATGCCCTGTGCACACTCATCATCCTCAGTGGCTTAATATTATGAATAAAAGTGAGTACTCTCCTAGAGAAACATTAGTTCACTATTAAAAAGATATACTACAGTTCAGAGTTGGCTTCAAAGATGCAGTAGATTTTTTTTCATAGATTTTAATACTCATCTTTACAGTCCATATTCTGAAAAGTACACCATTATGTAATGTTATTTCGTGGATGGAAAATATGGGATGTACATGACCATTGCACCTTGTATTTTCAGTTGCAGAGATAATATATTTATTACTGTTGGATTTACCAACCTCCACATTATATTTTAGTTTTCTAAATCCTTTCTCTTCCTATTTGAATTTGATGTTTAATGCATAACAGATATAGACGATAAAAAAAATGCAAACAAATCATCCCATTATGGAATTCATATGTGGCTTCACAAACATCAGCCTCTCCCTATCCAGGTGTAATGATTGTGAGTGCATTAACTTCCTTTATCTGCCATTTCCAGCCTTACCTGGAAGGCCTACCCTTGCATTATCTGTCAGTTTTTTCTGGGAGCTCTGTGTAAGCCCTAGAGCAGACACCAGTTCTGGCCCGAGCTGCACTGTGGAGGTGCCTCTGCTCAGCCCTGTGCCCTGCTACCCCCATCATTCTGGATGGAACCCCGGATCTGCCTCCTGGATGATGACTCTGGCCTTGCCTGGGCTCCTGGCTGAACAATTTCTAAAACAATTTCCCACCTGAGGATTCTGGTTCCACAAAAATGCTGTTTTCCTTGGAAACGAGCTGGTTTTTCTGCATTTTTTATGGAAAGCAGGCAGACAGAGAGGCTGCCCTTGCACCTCTTGCAAGCCAGCTGGCACAACAGTGGGTGAGGGGCTGCCTGCCCATCTCACTGGACGTCATGGCTGTCCAGCTGCCCTGCTTCCCACCTGGCAGACTGCTCCAATAGCCTGGCTTCCTGGCCAGCTTTCCACACGGGTAGCCAAATCCCTGTACAAAAGTTCTTGAAACATGCTCTCTGCAGCCTCAAAACAATCAAGTTTTCTGAAATCGAGTTAGGCAATAAGGCAAAGTTTTCTTTGTTTCCAGTGAGAAAAAAAGAAATAAAAAAGTAGAAAATTGTCAACAAAACAAAAATTGCACTTGATTACCTCTTTAGTTTTCACAGCAGTCTCTGTGTAAAAAAAAAAAAAAAAAAGATACTGTCATGGCAACATTACTTGTATTAGCAAATATAAAGGACTTTATAAGCCATTTTCCCTTTGCTTAGGCTATTTAGTCTTTTAGTCTATTTACTATTTTCTTTTTTCTTTTATTTCCTTAAAAGAAAAAAAGTCAAACTGAAATGTTACAAAAGTTCAGGACAATCTCTTCTAGGCTTTGAGATTTAATGTTGTCCTTAAGTGAAATTGGGAACACATTTAGCATATCTTTATGTAGCTTTTTGTCTTGTAGCACCAAGAAATTGGGATATTTGTTTTATTTGCTGAGTGTTATAGCTTACACATAACTAAAAATAAATACATGCACACACAATGTACAAACACAGAAGGTAAGGGGCAAGCCCCAGCTCTGAACTTTAATTCAACTCCCAGGCCAATGGCTAAAGGGTGCTGGGGTGGAGGATCCAGATAAAGTTTTTCAGAACAATTGAGGCCTGTTAGTGCACTCAGGGCACTGAAAATGAGTCTCAATCCAGGGAGGTTTCCAAAGGGCTGTTATGTGAACTCTCCTACAAACAATCTTTCCACCTTGCTCTTTGGCATATCTCATGACAGAGGTCTCAGTCTGGGCCAGGGTCAAAGCACAGAGAAATCTGAGATTCCACAGAGAAGTGAGGCCAAACAGAGGTTTTAGAAGTAGAGTGCTGCCATAGGAACCCTCCCCCAAGCAGCCTTTGCACACAAATCTCCTTTCTCTGTGACCTCTCACATGAGATAGACACCGGGTTGATAAGAGCTTTAAGACTGAATTGTCCACACATTTTGTTGAAGTACACATGTAAAAATCAAGGAACAGATTTTCTGTCTCTTAAAGTATGTATTATTAGAGCAGAACTTAAACCAGTAATTTATTAAGAGACAAATCCTTGATCTCATGGGTGAGAAAATTAAAATAATTAATTTACAAACATGCCCTCTAGCTGTTATTGCATATAGATCTGATGCAGACTCGTTTCAAATTCAATACAATGACTTTTCATTTATGAGAAAATCCACAATATTTCCTGCAAATTCAAGATATTATCATTAGTATTACCATCAGCATCATCATCAGCATAGTTTATAATTAATCATTAGTTTATATTATAATATAATAATAAAAATTAAATAATAATGCAGTAATAATTAGATTATTATATTTAATATGTCATATTTTTCTTGGTTTCAATTTTTAAACTTTTCTTATCTCAGCCTATGTGAGTTTTTCTTTTTTTTCCCTGATTATTCTCCCCATCTCACTGAAGAGGGATGGAGAAAATAGTGAGATACAGTATGGTACTTAGTGTCTGGGGTTAAACCAGTCAACTATAGTAAAATAATATCTTCTTAAAACAGAAGACAGCAGCTAGGACTGGGACAAGAAAAATCTCTGCTGTTTAATTACATCCTTTCCACACCATCCAATGCACATACTCTCTAAACAAACCAATTAGTTATAACATTCATCACGCTTTGAATTTCAGCTCCTCTGCCTTGAAAGTTCCCCAGGAATGTTCTCTACTGAGCAAAGAAGGAAGACATCAGGTGGCTGTTTCTGGATGTTTTGAGTAGCAGCAGTCTCAAGCAATTATTTGAGATCATGTTATTGCCATCACAAGTTAGCTTCCAGGCCAAGATATCTGAGAACTTAAGAATGTCTCTAAAAGTCCAGATCAAAGGTTGATTAAGTCCAGTGGTGAGTCCAGCGGCCCTCAATGAATGCTTGGGAAGAACATTAGACACAGAAATTGTAACATTTCTCTAGGACACACTCCTACTCCAGATAATTTACTTCAGATCTGAGAGGTTACAGAGCTGTCTTAGGCAACAGTATTTACAGTCAGTGTTGGAGCCATGGTGTTAGAGCAAAAGCTGAATTCTGGAGTTTTTCCCTGCTTTTGCCAGTGTGCCCTTTTCTATGGAAGCAGTGCTGATAGGTGAAATACATGGTGCTGTCTTGGAATCTCAGCATGGGCTGTTACCTCAGGGAGCTGAACTTTGGGCTCCTAGTCATCCTACAGAGACATGGATGGGGCTACTGCCTCAGAATTTTGTTTGGTAATAAATACATGCCTGGCCCCTAAAATCCTTCTCTCTTTTAACTGGCTGCTAAGAACCAAACTTTCCAATACCTTTCACATCCTTTGTAAGAATTCTTTTTTCTTTTGATTCACCTTCCACTCTTCTAAATACTTCTCTCTTCTCATAGAAAGGATGGATTACTCTGATCCATCCTGCTTGAGTATTTACTTTTGATTTTCTGAATCCAATGAAAATTAATAAGATCAAATGAGTCAAGGGATATAAAGGGAAAGTAAACAGTTCATTTTATGAAAGAGAAAGAGGATAATATCTGAAATACTCTGTTGGAATCATTTCACCTGATCAGTCCAAATTCTAACAGATTAGCAGATGGCAAGAGCATTCTAAACGAGTGCAAATCTGTCCTTTGTGCTTTTAGGATCCCAGGAACACAATATTTATTCTAATGGTAAATATCTAGAAAAATTGCTGGGAAAAAAGGTAAAATATTATAACTATGTTATAGAACAAAACTGAAGGCACAGAAGGCCATGAATTTAAGAATCCCTGGCTCTGATGAAACTTAAAAGTTAAATCTACATGACATTGAGCCCTCCAGTCCTTGTCCAGATTTTTTTTTTCCCAAAACTTATACAGAAAAAAATTCCTGTATTATTTAAAATTGCAATAAATTTGAAGGTTTTTTGCATTGGATTTTCTCTCATTTAACTTGGTCGTCTGGCTTAAACTCCCACACATTCAAATTCTGTAGCATATGATACACCTGGTATCATATTCTACAGAGGTTTTCCTGTTTCTATCTTTCCTTCAGATACAGATCTTGGGATCACTTTGATTCTTACATAAATCCATACCTCATAAATCTTACAATGTATTTTAGTCTGGAATAAAAATGAATACATTTTATACTAAGTATTTGCTGTATCAATCTCATTTTCTCTGTTATTTTCTTCCTCATCTGCAGTGTCAGTACAAGCTGAGATAACCCAATGAAAATCGCTGAAGTTACCTGAACATTATCCTTGTACCAGTCAAGAGAAAGTAATGTCTTCCTAAATGAAGGAAAGTAGATTAAACTGAAGTGGAGAATCTGAATACATACCAAAGACTTACTGGAAAAAGAAGTTAATGAGGTAAATCTCTACAAATAAGAAGTTAGGATGTGCAGGAATTCAAAAGTAAGGTGACACTTAAGAAGCAGATAAACAGAGAGATGAGCATAGCTTTTACTGCTAAATGCATTAATTCATTTAAAGAATTGAGTAAAGCCTTTCTCAATAAAACTGGTTATTATGCACTTGCTGAATTCTGGGTTTGTTTGGCAGTGGTTTTTACCTGGTTTTGTGTAGTTTTGTTTTGGTTTTTTTGGTAATGTTTGGCATTTAGTCTGAAACACCTGAATAATCCCATTGTAATGAGATGAGTGCTATTAACCATATCTGGTGCTGCATACAAATTGAAAGATCCAGCTTCCTGCTACTGCTAGAAGATTAGACAGTTGGAACACAACTGAAAGTTGCTTCTTCCCAAGCTTACCAGCAGCATAGTTTCATGGATTTTATGACTAAAATGAACAACAATGTACAGTGAAAACACAGGAGAGACTTAACATCTTTAAGCCATTAGTATATGCACAGGGATTAGAAGAAAAATCTTGTATACACAGAAGCTGACCTACTTACATTTAGCAGTCTATGTTAAATATCAAAAAACGCATTCTGCTGATGGCATTATATTCCTTGGAAAGTAATGGCACCTCTTCTAAACTGTTTTTCATTTATTTGTTCCGAGATGGCTCTTTTCCACTGTGTTTGTGTATGATACAGCAGTTTTTGTAACAGAGATGGCTTCAAACTATTGCAATATGTTATACAGAAAACAGAGAGACACAGAGGAAAAACAGCAACAGAACACAGTTTTGAAGATATAGTCACATTTTTAAAATAGGATCAAGAATTGGAAATACACATTTATGGATGATTATGTTTGGGAATTAAATTTCAAAAGGGAAGTTTGTGTTGCCAAGTTGTCATGATAGGTTGCCATGATGATCACAGATGAACTGGTGGGCCATAAAACTGGACGAGATAGCAATGATGCCACCACTGCTGGAGACTGCCATGATTGCACATGTCTATAATTCTACCCTGCTGAATTTGGAAGATTCTACCAGCACATCAAAGGGAAAAAAAGGTGTGACCAATGACAATGAATGAAGAAAGTACAAATATAAGGGTCAAAGTGTTAATAAAACATGGCACTTTATCACTGAATCGTAAACAACATGCCCAACACTGTGATTTGACTGTCAGACGTAAATAGTAAGACCTGGATTGTTTAGAATGACCAAAATTTTTAAAAATTCATTCAAAAAAAAAGAACTTACGCTTTAAGTTTTAGCTTTCTTGTTTTTCAGTTTTGTGCTGCCTACGGGTATAGTTCTGAGCCTCATATTAAGTGCCAGTAAGATCTCTTCACAGAGTAGGTAGACAAAACAAATCCTTTTCCTGCTGAAGACCAAGGACAACTTTCAGGCCTGAAAGCACAAACAATGGTGGACTGAAGGGAGGAAAAAGAAGGATGAGACCTCACAACCTGAAGTTGTAGTTGGACAATTAAACCACAATAGGCAAATGGACCAAAACTTATAAAAGTGTTGGACCTCGTGACCGCTCAGCCATTTGGTGACTATTCTTAATCCACCTTGGGTGTAGCCCTGGTCAGGATCTTGTCCTGCCCAAGGTGAATCCTGGATGCCTTTGAATAAATACCTACTTTATTCTCTAGCTCTGTCCAGTCTCTGTTTCAGGTCAGCCTTCCCAAGGCATCACAATTATATGTAACTATTTTGCTCATTTTCATTTTGGTTTCATTTAAGGATACAATTTCATATATTTATGAGTCTTCCAAAGTTTGCATTTTCCACTTCTCGCTGCTCCATGTAAAAGAAGAACTGACACATTTGGACTTCACTGTCCAGAGGAATCCTACTCCTCTGTGTGCTCAGAGCTGACTCCAGTGTGCTCACAGTTCCCAGTTCCTTCTGCCTTGGTCAGATGGATGGAGCTCTGCAGCTCATTCCTGTGGCTCCAGTCAGCAGCAGTTCTTGCAGAGCTGCCTCTTCTAGAGAAACCCAGCTGGATCCCTCACCACTGGCTGATCAGCAGGAGGTCGCTGTGAGGAATGCAAACACCTGGGCTCTGCAGAGTGTATCTCCACACATTGTATCAGAGGGATAATCCACTGCTCTGATCCCATGGAACACCAAGGCACACACTCAGCCATCATGCCAGACCGTGGACATCTGTAGGTGCTGGTGTCCTTCTGCTCATCAGCCAGTCCACACCTGAACTTTGCTAACAACTGAGAAAAAACACAGAGTTGGACTCTCCTCCTGAGCTAGACACAGAAAGCTGCTTGAACAAACACTTCTAGTGCCATTATTGTGTATTATGCTGTGGCTGACAACTGTTTATCCAGAAGGATGTGAGCAGGGTAACAGTGCAGTGGTACCAGGAACCTGTGTTTGGGCAGCTGAATCATCCTGCTGTGTTTAGGTATCCACACCATAAATGATTACACGGGCCCAGGGATCTAAGCTCCTGTTAAAGTCAACAGCCATCCATTCAATATAGTCAATAGAGAAAGAAAGATACTCAGCTCTCCCAAAGCAGATATCTACTTTAGAAGGAGATAAATAGATCCCTAGACTCCACTGACTGTGCTGGCCACATGAGATAAAACAAGAACGCAATTCTCCTTTCATCCAGAAATTTGTCATGAAAAAGAGGCTGAACTTTTACTTCTGTTTGGTTTTTCTTGGTTTTTTTTTGGGAGGGGTAGGGTTTTTTTGTTTAATTTTGTTTTATTTTGGTTAATCAGGTTTTTTGTTGATTTTGTTTTTGGTTTTTTCCTAAAGGAGAAAAAAATACCTTTATAAGAACATAAGAACTGGTATCAGTTGGAAAAAAAAAATGGTCTATGCTTTCCAGTCTTTCTTCATATTATAAACTACATCAAGCTATGCTCTAGGGCTTTGATTTTCCAATCTTCTAGAATGAGCATCTGAAGAATGATACAACTTTAACAAGTCCTTGTGTGAGAAAATAATTGTTCTTCTAGAGTTTCAAAGTATGTATGCCTCATTATTATGGAATCAAGATGTGTCAAAGTACACATTTTATAATTCACTATTTTTCTCAGCTTCTCTAGACAAAATCTAGCCTTAGTTGGTCTAATAAAGGGTACTCCCTTTCCCTCATCTACCTGCAACCCACCAAAGTTATTACAATATTGTCATTGTTCCTACTGGATCTGGTAGATGTAACAGACAAGTGCAGCTGACTGAAATTCAAAATGAAACTTCAGGGGTTTGAAAACAGATGACTGACTCAGGAAGGAGTTAGGACTTCAGAATTTTTGGATTCAGTTCCATGATGAGAAGGTCAGTTGTTATTAGACCATTATTAGATTTAATTAATAATCCAGATGTTAAGTCAGTTTTCATCCTTATTTTGTTATTATAAATCCTAGTATTGCCTAGCATGTAGTTGTGTCCTCAGCATCTGGGAGACATTTTTAAATTTTAAAAAAAGAGAAAGTTATTTTTATGAAGAAAGAAGTGAGCTTTTTTTTTTTTAGCAGCAAAAATCGGATTTCCTATTTTTTACTGGAAATAGCCTAGTTTCCATCAGCTTTTAAAAAAATGTTGTGAAAAACATATTTCTAGGGAATTAATGAAGTATTATACAAATTCAGTTTACAAGAAATATCACCTTTATACCAAAAAATGGCTCTATATTTGGTCATTTTTATGAAAAGTCACTTAGCACAAGTGGAGTACCAGAACAAAGAAAGGGGAAGAAAAAGATGTTAAAGTAGTCTGAAAATATAAGATATATACAGATAGGAATTGGGAAGTAAAGTTTTGGCAATCTTGTTTTACTTATCTTCTGATAAATATGAAACTATTTTGTGGAGTCTATAAATTCAATTAATCTTTCCACTGACATTAAAACCTGCAGCTGGTCTTCCATGTGATGTGCACACCACAAATGTAAAGCCGTATAATTATGAGCAGCCATTGAACAGAAGTTTAGTGAGTTCAGGCAGAACGACTGAGCACCAAATGGAGTGGAAAATTCTATTATTGTGTATTTGGTTTTGGGAAAAGAGCTTTTACCTATAGTCAACTTTAGAGGCTAGGTGTCGTCTTTATACCACTCATCAAATTAACTCATTTTTCAGAGATCCTTTCTTTTCTGTTAGTTCACTCCCTGGGTGCAGCCACACTGCAGGAGGTTGCTGCTAGTGATGTAGCTTTGTTAGAAAATTTCTTTTAAAAATTCTGATGTAGCAGGAACAGAGAGAAAAGCTTTATAAGTATGTGATCCAAGAACCAGCTCCAGATTTTAAGCCGTAACAGGCCCCCATTTGCATTTAAAACCCTCATTCATGTTCAAAGACCTGATCAGAATAAGGGAGAGAAAAGAATGGCTTAAGGTTATAAGAGCACAAATTTTTAGTGCAGTTTCTAATTTAATTACTGAGGAAAAAAGAAAAGGAATTGCTCCTCTAAACCCAGGCATATTGCTGGTGAGATACAGGGAAAAAGCAGAGGCAGTGCAAAGGCAAAGGTTATCTCTGCTTTCTGTTTCCTTGAGCAAAAGTATAGGTATCTCATTTGTTCTGATTTCAGAGTGTGGATGCTGACAGCCTGGTCAGAGAGGAAGCATCAGACAGCAGCAGAGCCTGTGAGAAAGAAAGTCTGATAACTTTCCCATACACTGGCCTGGAAAAAGAGTCCAAATAATTCTGCACCTGTTTGGGCACTTGTTGTTTACGTGCAAGATATTTACAAAGAGGTGTTGTTTCTAATTAGCCAATAATGACGAGGTGTTGGTTGGAGGACCAGTCATGTCCAGCTTTCTCTGTACGGTCTATAAAAGATAAGAGTTTTAATAAACTTGGAGCTCTTGCCTTCTGAGAAGACCTGGAGTCTGTGTGTCGTTATTCAGCTCCCCCCAATACAATAGTGACATCAGGGAAAATATATTAAAATTGAAAGAGAGTCTGAAACAATATTTCTTAGTTATGAACTACTTTATTTGAGAATTGCACCTGCCAACCTTCTACAACAACTCTTTTGGGGGCTGTTGCCCTTGTCTTGAAGGAGGTTTTCCTTTACATTTTACTGTTTTCTCAGATTCTAATCCTCTGCAATTTTAAATGTATTTCTTAATTTTAGAATTATGACATTCTTTGAAGGCTGGATGTTCAACTTCATGAGGGGTGTTTACAGAGTGGAAAACTTTTGAACAATATCCTATACTGCATATTGTCTGTTTTCAATAAATTTAAAATATTAATATTAAGGCTGTATGGAACAGTGATTTTGTCAGGTGAGTAGGTTTTTGTTTATTGTGTGGATCCTTCAAACCCATCCAAACCCAAAACCTAACCACTTACATAACACCACTCACAAAACTCCCCTTTTTTGCTTTGAAAAAAAAGAACATCTGTAAATTTGTTTTGTGAGGGTTTTTTCCTTTTCTTACGCCTTTTTTTACTATAGTGTATATTAGAATTTATAAATTTAGATTCTAATGCATGTTGACAGAGGATCAAAATTTTCATCAGGGCTTTTTTTTTTT
>VXBB01009400.1:12675-35237 GCA_013399915.1 Illadopsis cleaveri
CAGCTGGAGAATTATGAGGAGAAAGGAGCTGGAGATGGCTGGGATGGGGGAAGAGCTGGTGAATCATGAGGAGAAGCGATCTGGAGATGGAGGGAATGGGACATGAGGAGAAAGGAGCTGGAGATGGCTGGGATGGGGGAAGAGCTGGTGAATCATGGGGAAGGCACCCCTGGTGAGTCATGGGGAAGGCAGCACACAGCCTCACTCCCAGCCCAGTGCTCCTTGGCTGGCTCTGGGCATTGCAGCTCCTCAGTTTTCCCCTTTGTTCAGCCAGGCACGTGGGAAGGAGCAGGGTGTGATGAAGTCAGTCCCAGTAAAAGGGGTCCTTTATTGCAGTTTTTTGAGATGGTGTTTTGGGTTTGTTTTAAATCCCAGATGAGTCAGGGAGCAGGAATTGCTGGCAAGAAAATGCCAAAATCCTCGGTCCTTCCGAGAGACCTCCCCCACAAAGGCTGCAAACCCCCCTCACCCCAACTGATAAACATCACCTATTTTATAAATACTGATTTATAGGATGATTAAGAGACTTCTCAAGCCTTCAGCAGGGACAGAACTAACAGTGTGCCACAAACATCAAGTGCTCCTCCTCACAAACGTGATAACATTTGCTTCCTAAACAAATTAAATCTGATATTTTAGAAAAATATATACAACCAATCCACAACTTTTCCTGCCCTCAATTTAACTTTTCCCTACAAACACACTTCAAGAAAATGACACTCGGTGTGCACTTAATAGCACTGGAAACCACGAAGCAAATCCCCCTGCACGTCTCCCTCGCTCAAAGACCCCCCATCCATTCTGTATAAAATCTGTACCTTTGTGTTTCCTTAGGAAACTGCACAGAGGGAGGAACAAGGTGGACCAAGGGAAATGGGAACTGTGAAATGAAAGAGTTACCCAACGATAGTGCTGAAAATGGATATTTTTAGCAGATTTGGTGCCTGCTAACATGTCTGCAAACAGCTCCTGACCTGGCACCAGCCTCTGCTGTCGTTATTCTGTTGCATATTTAAAGCAGGATCACAACCACGCCTTCCACACTCGGTCAAATATGGGGACCAGTGTGTTCCTCCTGAAAATCAATGTGAGCTGAGCTGTTTTGTGAGTAAATGTCATATTCCCAGCCAGCCCCAGTGCACCAGGCCATGGGGGATCTGTCTGAGCTGGAACCTCCCCACAGAGGTCGGGGCTGTTTGGAGGGGCTGCAGGAGCAGCCAGCCCCAGTTTTCCTTGGAACTTTAGGGAAGCAAAGCCCAGCAGCCTTGTGGGGAAGGGCATGGGATTGCTGTTCCTCCCAGACAGCGCCTGACAAAGTTCCACATCAGAGATTAAGGTCTCTGTGCACAGATTGAGGTCTGGGGAGGCAAAGGAAGTGGAATGGACAGAAATGTAACGTGAAATGGATTGACATCGGCTAAAGGGCAGCTGGGAGAGGCAGGCACAGCCATAAATAAAAACTTCTCTTTAGGGGAGAACTAACTGGGAAGAGGTTATTGGATGGGCACAGGGAGCCTCACCGCGTGCCACGGACAGGGGGAAAGATAGAAAAAGTAAATCCAAAGTGATGGTAACTCTGCTGAGATCCACGGCTGGTAAATCACTGCCAGGCTCAGGGAAGGTCAGCTGGGTTTTCTTTTCTGCAAATTAACTACATGGGAAATATTCATCAGTACAGTGTCATAGGAAAAAAAAAAAAGTGATGGATCTGCTCAGAGAAGAGGATTTGTCGGATTGGTTTGAATTCTGACACAAAAGAAGGGGTGAGAACATGAGCAGGGGTGTGAGCTGTGGAAAACATGAGCCTCACCAAATTTCCAGGCTAGAGGAGGAGCGGGTGCAGGGCAGAGGTCTCTGGTGGGTCTGCTCTGATCTCTCAGCCCCAGGGCTGTGCCTGGAGCCTTCCCTGGCAGGTACTGGAGAACTGGCACTCCCAAACTGCATTTGTAGGCTCTGGGGTACAGCTGGTCCCCACTTTGGGGACAGGAGTTTTGATGACTGGTTCAGGGCAGGAGGTTCCTGTGAGGGGCATTTAGGGTGGGACTGATGCTTTGGGAATGCTGGCCTGAAACAGGGACTGGACAGAGCTAAAAAATAAAGTAGGTATTTATTGAAAGGCTTTTAAGGATTCACCTTGGGCAGGACAGGAGCCTGACCAGCGCTACACCCAAGGTGGACTAAGAATGGTCACAAAAATGGCCAATCGGTCACAAGACCTTACATTTTTATAAGTTTTGGTCTATTTGCATATTGGGGTTTAATTGTCCAATTACAGCTTCAGGTTGTGAGGTCCCATCCTGCTTGTTCCTCCCTTCAGGCCAGCCTTGTTTGTGCTCTTGGGCCTGAAAACTTGTGACAGTTGTCTTTGGTGTTCGGCAGGAAAAGGATTTGTGTTGTGTCCCTGCTCTGTGAAGAGAGCTTACTGGCACTGAATATGAGGCTCAGAACTGCACACCTGGGCAGCACAGAATGGGAAACACACGAAAGCTCAAACTGAAGGCATCAGGATGAGATCAGTCCCACGATCCTGCCCCTCACAGGAGGGGAACACGCTCCGTGTGCGGCCAGGCCCTGCCACAGGACAGCTGGGCTGGAAAAGCCCTCCCAGAGCTGGAGCCCAGCCCTTCCCAGCGCTGCCAGGGCCACCACCACTGCCCCGTGTCCCCAAGTGCCACCCCACAGCTCTGTTCATTTAACATCCCCCGGGGATGGGGCTGCTTTAGCCACGGGCCTTCCCCAGGAGCTGCAGCTCGGCCTGCCCGGCACCCTCACCCCTCACAGCCACATCCCGGGCTCCTGGTGCTCCTGGAGCTGCCCAGCTATGCCCTGTGCCAGCTGTGCCCTGTGCCAGCTGTGCCCTGTCCCTGCTGTGCCCTGTGTCAGCTGTGCCATGTCCCTGCTGTGCCTTGTCCCAGCTGTGCCTTGTCCCAGCTGTGCCTTGTCCCAGCTGTGCCTTGTCCCAGCTGTGCCTTGTCCCAGCTGTGCCTTGTCCCAGCTGTGCCTTGTCCCAGCTGTGCCTTGTCCCAGCTGTGCCTTGTCCCAGCTGTGCCTTGTCCCAGCTGTGCCTTGTCCCAGCTGTGCCTTGTCCCAGCTGTGCCTTGTCCCAGCTGTGCCTTGTCCCAGCTGTGCCTTGTCCCAGCTGTGCCTTGTCCCAGCTGTGCCTTGTCCCAGCTGTGCCTTGTCCCAGCTGTGCCCTGTCCCTGGGGTCCCCAGGCACCGGGGGACATTTGTGTTCCTGGCCCTGGGGATGGTTTTAGAGCCCAGCCCTCAGAGGAGGCTCCTGGCCAACAGCAAACACCTGGGTGCCCACGGCCTGCCTGGGGAAACAAGGGTGATGCAAGGGTCTGCCAGGGGTATCCCCCTCAGGATGGCTGAAAGAAATATTAACAGCTTTGTGAGCTTGAAAAAGTACAAAATAAAGTTAATTCCAGGATGAAGGTGAGCACAGGGTAGTGCTGGGAATGGGAAAACTCCTGTATGCAAGTTACACCAGTGTGAGCCTCCCTGGAAGTGCTTCATCCATTGTGCACATTTCCTGGGATATCATGCTGGAATTGTGACTAAACACAGGATTACAGATTAATTTGGCTCTAAGCAGCTCCTTCAATACACTGTAGATCATTATAATGAAGACATGAATCTCTGTTCCAAAAAGAGCAGCCAGGATTTCAGCCCTGAAACGGGAGTTTCTTGCCTTGGTGAATATTTCCTTTGCACTCATGATATCAGAAATAAGCCTTGCAGATTCTGACTTTTAGAAAATTATTCCCTTGAAAGGCTGTTTATGTTTGCCTGTTCTTTTCTAGCAATTAATGCACTGGCTTTGGAGGAAGATCTGTGATGTTATGCAAGTTAAACCTGTAAAAATGGCAAACTCTTATTAATAAAATCCCAAACAGATACATTACAGCACACACACGTACTCCTATAAACACAGAAAATACTGTGTCTGCATAGAAATAAAAGTACACCTTGAGAGGGGTGATCTGTCTTCTCTGTTAATTGTCTTTATCAGAGAAATATACAATTAGATAAAACAATACCATTATTTTGCCAACATGCAGATGGGAGCGGTGACAATTATTCACTAACATCTGTAAATGCTGGAGGGGGAATATTTGCATCTAATTTGGCAAATGTTTGACAAAGCCTGGGAAAAGGATTCTTTCCTTAAAATATTTAAAAATAAAAACCTTTTGCTTCTATCAAAGTGTTGGCAACAGTCCGCTCAGTCTGAGCATTTAGGCGGTTGGTATAAATGGATAAAAATCCTGGACACCCCACAAACTCACAGATCCCACTAAAGCCAGCCCAGCCCACCAGGCTGTTCCCATAATCGGGTCAAACATTCCCACTTCTGTCCCCAAAACCTGGAATAAAACCAGGACCTTGCACTTCTGTGGGGTCTTTCACCTGCAGAACTCAAGGTGCTTTTTGGATATTGAATAATTCCCTGAGAGCAAAATGCCCCGATCAGCCCACGTGTCCCAGGAACACACAGAGCACAGGAGGGAGAACCTCCAGGACACTGCTGGGTTTGCTTTAAGAAGAAAAAAAGGGTGGGGAGTTGGTGTGTGACAGGACAATCCCAAATCCCTGCTGGTGCAGAGCTGAATTTGCACACCCCAGCACAGATGGAGTGCCTTGGACACAGAGCAGTTCCAGGACTTGGTGTGCACTGCTGCTCTCTGTCCCAGCTGCATTTGGAGCAGGGTAAGTTACCATAACTCTGCTGAAGCCAAGCAATCTTTGAGAACTGAGGGACTCGCTGTTCTTTATTTCTGCTTAATCAGTAATCTCCAAATATCATCACTCCAAAGGAGGCCCCACGTGAGGGGGAGCAGGCTGGGCTGCCTGAGCCCGGCAGAGCACAGCAGGAATTCTCAGGTTGGGCACAGAACATCCCTCCAGCCCTGCTCTGGCATCTGCTGTGCAGTGCCTGAGAGACCCTCTGGGCCCTCACCTTCGTTCCAAACCATCCCCTGGATTTTTAATCTGACTGACAGCACCGGTGAGAGCAGCCCTGCTGCCTCCCCCTGCCCTCTGTGGCTCCAAATCTGGAACAAGAATTAACACTTCTCACCTCAGGAGCGTTTGGAGGAGACTCTCACATGTCAGCAGCCCATGGCCACCCCCCTGGTTTAACACAGGAATGCTCTCCTGAGGATTTGCTTGATCAATTATTGGTGCTTAAAGGGACGGGGCTCCCATTAAAAGCACATTTTACACTTTGCCAGCACTGGGTGTGTGGGAACAGCTCCGTGGTGCTGGTCCTGATGTGTTTTTATCACTGCCAAGAGGAAAAGCAAGGAAAATGTGCTGCTCAGTGGGGCAGGAGACAGAGGACGTGGGGAAGGCTGAGGTGGCTGATTCTTCAGCCCTGCAAGCTCAGGAAGAGCTGCAAGCCCTGGCATGGGGCAGGGCTGGAGGTGTTTAACATCCCTGCAGGGATTGAAAAGCCCTGTGAGTGTGACCTTGGGGACATGGCTTAGTGGTGGCCTTGGCAGTGACGGGTGGGCCTCTTACAGGGTTTTCCCAACCCAAACCATTCCATGAATTTATGATTTCCCTCCAGCATCCCAAAGTCCTTGATACCATGGAAAAGTTCAGCACAAGACTTACCCTGGGTGGAGGAGCACATCACATCAGAGCAAAAGAGAGAGAGAAATCTCAAGATTTTTTTCTGGTTTTTGGAGTCCTGTTGGAGGATTTGGTCCATTCCTACCTGACCCCCCGATTTCCTGGGGTTCCTGTCAGATATTGCATTGAAAAGTTTCCCTGGATGAGAAGTTTCTCAATGAACAGAGCCACTCCTCCTTTGTCCCAGCCTCTGCTGCAGGAGGAGCTGTCCAGCCTGGCAATAATATTTCAAAGCTAATAATACAGACAGGACTCAAAGCAGCCCCAAACATGCAGAGCACTTTCTTTTCAGCATTATTTACGGGTTTCTGTTTCTCCTCAGGCTCCGTCTCTGTCTCTGCAGTGCCCCTGGCACTGAAAATGAGCCCAGCCCTGTTTGGGAGCTGCTCCAGGGCTGTCCCTGCCCGGTCTCACCTGCAGGGTGCTGACCCTGCCAGGCAGGGCCAGGTGCTGCTTAGGGGACAGCCGGGAGGTGTCACCTCAGCCCAGCGCCTCCGAAGGCATCTGGGAATGCATTCATCTCCCAACACGTCTGTTTGAAACAATGAAGTTGTAACACGGGGAACTACATCTAAAATAGTAGGTTTGCCTAATAAGAGGCATTTTTCTCTTGTAAAACTCTCTATTAAAGCCACTTTGCTTTGTTAACTTTCATGGCATGTATCCTCACTATAGCCTTCAACACCTGAAAAATTAGTGGAAGAATTTGACTGATTATAGAGGCTGTTTTCCTTGTTCCACTGCTTCTTCTAAAAGGGATACTCAGCAGAACTTGCCTTTTTTTTTTTTTTCATTTTGTGCTGTCTGCATGAGTAATTACCTCCCTGATTTCTGAGATGCAATTGAGTAGCTTCCACATTAGAAAAATCCCAAGATTGATAGAGCCATCTCTCCTAAAGGATTAGTTTGCTGCTGTAATCCCACTGAGTAGGTCATTCAAATAGCAAAATGCTACCAAGTCTAATTCCTCCTGTTTGTAAAAGCCAGGTATTGATACCTATTTAGCAGAGGCTGAAAAGGGCTCTTTGCCTTTGGAGGGGAGAAGGGGCTCCCCTTTCCTGCTGCAGCTCCAGAGGGGCAGGGGGAGGAAAAAGAGCTTTGTATTCCTAGGATGGGTCAGCTCAGGGGCTGCTGGTGCCAGAGAAAACACCAAAGAAAAGGTGATGGTTGTGCAGAGATGTTGAGAAATGGGGCACAGCTGTAGGAATCCACGAGGGAGTTTCTCCCAGGATTTAAGGACCTGTTAGTTGGGACAGCTTTGGGATGGCTTTGGGATGGCTTTGAGATGGTTTTGGGGTGCCAAGGGAGTCCCCTGAGAGCCCAGCACAGCTGTGGAGGAGAGGATTATCCCAGGGATGGGCAGGGAAGAGATTTTAAATCATTTCCCAGGCTCCATCCAGGCCCATGTGCCTGGGAAGGGCCGTGTGTGTTCCCAGGCCCCCCGGGGGGATTTATCCAAAGCATCCATGGGCACGGGAAATCATTTCCTGACTTCTCTACTCCTCAATTCACCTGCTTTCATACCAAATATTTATGGAGCAGGCTCTTTCATTTATTGGAGATATTCTGGGAAAGGTTTGGAGAGCGTTCAGCACCACGGTGCCTTTTCATCAGACCCATCTTCCAAATATTTGAGTAATGATGGCAGAGCTTTGGAGGGCGTAGGGAGGCAGGAATTCCTCTAAACATCACAGGTGTAACCGTGAGGGTGCAGAGAGCAGCTGGGATTGTCATAAGGAATTGTGCCAATGTCATTTTAACAGGGAAAAATTACTGACTTTGTCACTCTGCTAGACTAAAAATAAATGTATTAACTAAAACCGACATCTTAACAAAACTAAACATATTTAAACCCCCCCTAAAATTCTAAATAATGACCCTTTTTTAAAAAATTAAAATACTAAAAGCATGGTAATCTCTTAAGTTCACCAAGATATATTTTCTGATAATTCTAGGGGGGAAAGACCTACAAAATATAAACAACAAAAAACTTTGTTCTGTAAAGTAAATAAATGTTTTCCTTCCACTGAACTGCCCCAGGGGCCAAGCTGTAGCTGGGCTGATACAAAGCCCCTTTCTCTGCCCTGATCCACATCCCTTTCCATGCAGACTGAGCTCTGCTCAGGTGGGGCTCAGCAATTTCCATCAGCAGAGGATGTGGAAGTTAATTTGAAAGGCAGGAATAAATCTTAGGTGTGCTCTGAAGTCAGTTGAAGTGAAATGCAAAAGCTCCTTGCGAGGTGGGGGCACATTTCAGGGACTGACATCCTGGCTCCCCAGACAAGGCACAGATGCTGCGTTTCCTCCTCCCGGCAGCTGCACGGGGGCTGAGCAGCAGAGCTACCCTGTAGCTAAACATCTGGAGAGACCCGGGCAGGAGAATAATAAACACCTCCAAATTCCACCAGGCACAGCGCTGAAAGTGACTTTAGCGGGGAGGAAAAGGAGCTGCGGGGGCTGAGGGGAGAACAAGGAGTCAAACCTCAGGCACCCCTCGGGGGAGGAATTGGCTGGATCCCGCGGGGATATTGGCCAGCCCTGCCCTGCCTCCGAACCACCCTGCTCAGGGCAGCAATTCAGATTCTACACTTGATATTTTTTACTGCTTTTCCCTTGGAAACTGCCAGTGAAAATAGGAACAGAAAGGTCTGTAAGCTCGGATGGAGCAATATGGTCACAACTGCACACACTGAACAGCAACAGCTTTCAGTTCTTTTGGTAAATATTCCTAAAGCTGTGACATTTCTCACCACAACCTCCTCTGCTTTGCTCCTGTCCTGCAAAGGCACTGCTGCAGTGACTTGCCACAGCCACGGGATCCCAGAGTGGTTTGGATTAGAAGGGACCTTAAATCCCATCCCTGTGCTGCTTTGGATATTTCCACCCTCATTTCCATCCACCTTTCCACCCCAGGACCCCAGGATGGAATTCAGATATTTTGCAGACGTTGTTTTACTGAAATAAAAGTGTTACCTGTGGGGCTGGGGAGTGGCTGGAAGAACAATGTAAATAGCCCCGTTTAACCCCTTTTCTCCTGAGCACAAACAGCCCCCGAGTGTGATTCCTTTTGCCATCAGTCACCTCATCAGGTGAGTGTAAGGACAGCAGGGACTGAATCCACTGCATTTCACCAGAGAACCCAAAATTTGTGCCTGATGAAAGGCAGGGAACCGTTCCCAGAAGTGGAGCTCGTGTTTCAGGGGATCAGGCTGGAGATAAGGCAGGGACGGGAGGAAGAGTCTGCAAGATGCTTGTTTGCTAAACAGAAATCCTGCTGTTTACAGGGATTCTTTGAGAAACCTAATTCATATTTTTTCCTCTGAATGAAGGAAAAAAAAAACCCTTTTAAAAATGACTAATTGGGTAAAATTCTTCAAGGTGTCTTTATCAACAGCTGTGCTCCTGCTGTGCTGCTAAGGTGACAGCCATACCCTGCACTGCTCTTTGGGGGGAATATTCCACACTGAGCCCACAGCCCCAACACTACTGCAGTGATTCCATCACCAAGAAATCAAATCAAATGCTTAGTTTTGTTTTTGCAGTTTCACCGGGGCAAAGTGTGGGATTTCCTACAAGCCAAAGGACGCCCTGGGAGCTGGGGAGCAGGAACACAGCTTTTACTCCAGAAGGACAGTGGGAATTGTGCCTCATTCCCTGCTGCAGCACTGGATCCCAAATGCCCCAGTGTGCCCAGGTCTCAGCTCAGCACCTTTCTAGGCTAAATAAAAATTCATACTGAGGCAGTGTCCTACTAAAAGAACTTTGGGATGTGCTAAGAGGATCACAAGGCAGGAGGCAGCCCCCGGTAAATGAAATTAGCCCCTGCCACGGCCGTGCAGGACTGGCTGTCTCAGCACCTCAGCCACGACTCCGCTGCTGGGGAGAGACTGGCAGGGGCAGGGAGGCATCGCTGGGAACGGGAGAGAAAAAAGAGATGAAATCAGAAAACCTCTCTATCAATCTGCCAAGCTGTCAGAGACGCTTGTTCTGAAACAATTCCTCTCATTTCCAATAAATGATGTCAGGAGTGGATAAAAGGCATAGACAGCGAGTCTGGAGACAGCCGCCTCCTCTCCTGAGCCGCGCTCAAACCATTCGGGGTAAATGTGCCGGCAGTCCCCGCTGACAGCCAGTCTGGGCACGGTCCTTTGGGAGGGCTGCTGCCTCTGAAGGGCTCCCCAGCAGTGGGGGACAGCTCCAGCTCCCAGCCTCCCACCCCAGGAATGCCTGAGGGGAGCAGGGGTCGCTGCAAACTGGGAGTACTGGTGAGCAGGCAGCGCCTGTCAAAGCAGGGACTGAACTCCAAGGGAAATCCAGCATTTCTGGATTCAAATTCAAATCCAAATCCAAATTCTGTGTACCATAAACAGCTCACAGCACACCCGATAAAACATCAAAGGGGGATTATTCGGAAATTAAAGAACTGAAGGAAAAATCTATCAATCACCTGAGCTTAAAATCGTCGATAAGAGCAGCTTGATACAGCCAATATTAAGAGCAGAGTCAGTGCTGAGGAGGTGGCAGAGGCTGTCTGGGGATGTTGGGGATGGCAGAGCTGGTGGCTCCAAGCTGCAGGGACAGGGGCACAGGAACCACGGCATTTTAAACATTTTCCTGGGTATTTCTCAGGACAAAACCAAACCTGGTGTCGGCTGTGCCCAAACAACCACAGGCAACCCCAGGAAAAAGTATCCTGGGCTGACCATCAGCTTCTGGGTTGGACTGGAGCCCCAAGGACTGCCCTGAGCCAGAAGTGGCCAACATGAAGTTAAACCTGGTACAGGAGCAGCCCTGGAGTCCTCAGCCTGTCCCAAACTGTGGGTAAGGAATGACACACCACATTTTTAAGGTTATTTTTGTGTTTATACAGCCCTGTGGGAAGTTGGACCTTTTTGGAATAACCAGCAAGAGCTGTGGCTGTTCCTCCCTCCAACAGACATTCTGGGGAACACTTTCTGCTCCCCCTCCTGCCAAGCCCTTTTCTGGTCTCTTTATTTGATGGTAGCTTTGGACAGGAAGATTTCCTGACACACGAGTGAGTGCCCAGCACGATAAATATTGTGACATAAATGAACTTGTATTCTCTTCCCTTCATTGTTCCATTTTAAAATTATGCTCCCTCAGGGTCCCTTCGTCCTCCTTTATTTAAATTTTTAATCCATGGATTGTCTTCTCCTTGCAGGTTTCAAACTTCTGCAATTCAGTAAATTACATTTTTCATTTCCTAAACATTAAAATCCACCTGAGCACAGGAGGAGTTCCCCCTGCCCCATCTCCATCCTCCTCTGGTCACCTGGAGCAGAGGAGAGCTCCCAACGCTGTTTTTGTGGAGTTCCAATTAATTCCACTGTTTATCTTAACGAAGGGAAAAACCCCCAGCACTCAAGCGCCGCTCAAATCAGCGAAACCTTTGTGTCACTTCAACAATTTCTTCACGGAGGCTTTTCCTGGGTTTGTGTGAGAGGCATTTCTGGGCTTTGGCCATTGAGATGGAGCCCCTGTGGTGCCAGCTGAGGGTAAAATCCACCCCTGGAATAACCCAGACCCTGCCTGGCATTACGGGGGTGCAGAAAGGAGCATCCCTGGGCAGGTGTGTGTGTCTGAGCCTGCAGCTCTCTGTACCCTGAGCTAACAGGGACTGTTTAAAGGCAGGGGAGGGTGGTTGGAAATGGGGCTAATCAGGATTTGGGGCTCAGTTCCTCCCGAGCCTCTGGAAGGGAGGGGAGGAGCAGGCAAAGCAGGAGCTCTGCTGCCAGTGTTCCAACCTTCCCTGCCCCTCCTCTGAGAGCCACCCAAAACAGGGCAGAACAACATCAGGAAATCACACAAGGGTAAATGATCAGCCAAGACTGATCTCGGAGATGATTAAAATAAAATTTAAAACTGTCATCTTTTGTTATGCAAACTCTTCCCAAACACCAACTATCACAGTCCTCAGGAACAATTTTTAGTATCCCATCACCTACAAAAAACAACTCACTTTTTATAATTCAAATTCTCTTCATCCTGGCTTTCACATGACTTTCCATTCCTTTGTTTCAGGGTGTAGCTCTGGGCTGGGGGCTGGAAGGGGAAGGGTCTGGACTCTGCAGGGCCTTTCCTGCTTGCAGGGCCCACATCAGAGGCACTTCCCAGAATCTCTGGGACACACAGGCAAACCCAAGGGGTTGGAATGAGGGCTGGCATTGCTGCGTCCCTGTCCTGCCTCATCCTCACGGGGTGTGCAGGCAGTTCCAGAGGTGCTCCTGTCCTCCTTGGCTTCTCCACTGCGTCCCTCTTCTCCATCCTTCCCCAAAAGCACTGCCTGTGGAGCAGGAGCTGTGGGAACACGGCCCCGGGAGGCTGATGGAGGAGGAGGAGGGTTGTACAATCACAGTCGGGATGGCTGAGCACAGGTGAGCTCCCGCAGGGAACATCAAACAGAAATCAGGGCCGGCTGGATGAGCCCCGGGGAAAGCCGAGCCCGTGTCCCTGCTGCTCCCTGCCCCTTCCCCGCAGCAGCAGCAGCCCCGGGATGCTGTTTACCAGGAACCATAGCAACTTCCAAGGCCATTAGCTGCAATCACAGCCGGCTCCAGCACCTGACTGAAGGCTTGGATGTGTGATATTTAGTCTGACCTATAAAAATATCTCTGGAGCAACCTGCGTGCATAAGTGTCACATCAAATGTTTGTCATACACGGGATGTGACACCGGGCACCTGACGGAGCCTCGCCGCAGCTGAGGGGGATCTGCCCCTTTAAAAGGCTCCTAATATTCCTCTCAGCCACTGCAGAGCCCAGCTGGGGACAGTGGGCAGGCAGCGTGTGACAAACAGGGCCCCTCTCTTCCTCACTCCCAGTCCAACAACCCCAGTTACCACATTCAGTAATTTGATTAAAGATGTGTTTTGTCACTGTGCTGGCCCAGGATACCCCTTGAATGCCCCCAAAGATGGCACAAGGGCACCCTGGGGAGGCTGTGCACAGGGACAGAGCTCGGGGGAGCTGTGCAATGGGTCACCTTTGGAGCTCTTAGTGCCCCCAAAGATGGCACAATGGCACCCTGGGGAGGCTGTGCACAGGGACAGAGCTCGGGGGAGCTGTGCAATGGGTCACCTTTGGAGCTCTTAGTGCCCCCAAAGATGGCACAATGGCACCCTGGGGAGGCTGTGCACAGGGACAGAGCCCAGGGGAGCTGTGCAATGGGTCACCTTTGGAGCTCTTAGTGCCCCCAAAGATGGCACAATGGCACCCTGGGGAGGCTGAGCACAGGGACAGAGCCCAGGGGAGCTGTGCAATGGGTCACCTTTGGAGCTCTTAGTGCCCCCAAAGATGGCACAATGGCACCCTGGGGAGGCTGAGCACAGGGANGGGCAGCTCTGAGGCCCAGCAAAGCCCTCGGGGGCTGGGGCAGGGCTGGGAGATGCTGCTGCTCCTGCAGGAGAACCCCAAACACCTGAGCTGGTCCTCACCCGAGAGCCCCCAGCGCTCTGCTGCTCTCCTCAGCCTTTGGAAAGCATCTCCTGAAGGGGCTGTGGCTCCTGCGGGTGTAGGGCTCAGCCTGGGGTGAGTTCTCGTGCTGAAGGGGTGATTTAGGAGTGCTGGAGATCTCCAAACCAGCCTTTCATGTTCCACAGGTGCTTTCCAACACTGCCCCTGCAGAGCTGCTCAAACCCCTCCCACACCTGGGCTGCAAAATCTCCCCGAGAATGCACAGTTTTCTTCTTTTTGTCTTTGCCAAAATAGAGTTTGGAACCTGTGCTGGAGTACCCATCTCTGGAGGTGCCCAGGGAACACCAGCACACCTGGTGGCACTCAGGGCTCTGGGCTGGGGACAGGGTGGGCACCAGGCACAGCTGAGACTCCCTGGGCAGGGAAGACTTTGCCAACCTCAGGGATCCTGGGATTCCCTTTCCAGATGAAGCAAAATTGCAGAACCTGCCTTGGCAGGATGGAGTGGCCTGGATCCCTCTCTGAGGGATGGCCTGGCCGTTTCTGAGCTCCAAATACAACAAATCTTTCACATCACCTGACACAGCTGGAGAAACCCCCTGTTAACTGTCCATGGAATGGGGTGAGCTCTGTACCTCCAGGTCCCACTGGGACACAGCCACACTAAAACTCCTTCCACTGCCTTTGTGTTTCATTTAAAAAATTCCAGTTTGGATGATCAATAATTACAGGAAGGCTGTTCTGTCTGTCACTGGGAAACGGGGCATCACAAAAGGTATTGAATCCAAAATGCCCTGCTAGGATAAATAAAAACGTCACTCCGTACTTCTGCACGGAATCTAAAATATGATACACGTACAAATTTCAACAAATTATTCATTAAAAAAAAATAAAAAGAGGAAGTTTTGAAGGCTGAGGAAAACTAGTCTAAGATTTCATCTGAATCTCAGACATTTCACTCAGCTCTCCTGAAAAATCCTGCCTCTGTCAGGCATTTCACCTCTGCAGCATCTGACCTTTCTTTGGAGTATGTAGATTTTAAAATTAATTCATATTCATACTCCACGTGGTTTTGTGGGGCTTTCCTCTCGCAAGTAGGATATTTATTGTCACAACAACGTTACAGGGCATTAATTAATGTGGTCCTTCTAGAATTGGTGCTTGGGGACTGGAACAGAAAGTACCAGCAGAGTGTGGAATCCTGCCCTGGGCACTCCTCGATATGGAACAACTTGCAGAATGTATATTCATGAACTTGCAGCTTCCTCAGGAATCACCAAGAGCCACAGAAAGACTGAACTGAAGGTATTACTCCCAGAAAGATGGCTTTAAGCAAGAATTTGCTTGATTTTCACCAACATTGCTGAATGCCAAGCAGTACGTGAATATGATGTTCTTGCATAGAAACAGTTGTATCAGGAGAAATTGCAATGGTTTCCTGGAGCTGTTGGGACCCATTAGAAAAAATGGAGAAAATAGATTAAATTATCTCCTCTAGATAAAAAAAAACCTGGATTCCTGATGTAGGACTGGAAAAGTGAGGGAAAACATCAGGTGTATTCCTGTGGTGTCTGGCAGAAATCCCTTTTTGTTCAGGAATTTTCTACCTCTGCAACTGCATCATTCACTGACCCTAAATCCACCCTCGTGGCACCTTTAACCCTTCTCTGAGGGATGGGGAAAGCTCACAGCCAAAGAAGTTTGTAGTTCTTAAAATCCACAAATCATTCTTAAGATAGAACCTAAATCTAAAAGCATTTAAAACACAGAATGGCTTAAGAAAGGCAAATTGGTGTAAATGTAGCATTTCCACCCAAATTCAGTTTGAGATGATCAAAATATGATCAGCTCCAGTAACACCAACAAAGTTTAATTCATTTACTCATAAAACTAAATACACTCTGTGTTTTGATAATATCAGGAATGTTTTGCATTTCCTCATATTTAATGGTTCTTCAAATCTGTCCCCGTAATGCAGAAATGATTATTTTAAATTTATTTGAAATCCAGGGATGTGTGTACCTGGACAGGTCGGGCAGCCAGGTCAGGTGAAATAACCCAGGTATTATCAAAGTTGTGTTTCACAGGAATTAAAATGGGAAATTGTAGGAATGACTCCCAGCCTGGAGACGCCATTCCCTTATTTTATGTCTATTTTTAAAAGTGGCTGAGATTTTCTCTGTAAAAAAATAATGAACTTTACAAAATGTCACTTTTACTAACAGAAATTATGGCTCGAATACCTGAATGTGAATATTAAATATTAAAAAAAAGAAGAGAAAAGAAAATTTCATTTAAATAATGCTGAGGTTGTGACACAAGCTGAGAAAAGCAGGGAAATGCAGAGTCACAGCTGACACTGCCCTTAATTCACACATCTTTGGGCAAGGTCACGAGGGCAAAAGTGTAACTCCAGCCTGGGTATCAAGTTTGGAGACCTTGATTTCTTTAATTTTGAAATTTACATCTTAATACATTTTAAAGATTATTTTAATTCCCTTATTTAAGGTAAAATGGTGGCCTGTGAGAGCTGCAGAGGGACTGGGGACAAGGGATGGAGGGACAGGACACAGGGAATGGCAGCCCAGTGGGAAAGGGGAGATTGGGGTGGGAGATTGGGAAGGAATTCCTGGCTGGGCTGGAATTCCCAGAGCAGCTGTGGCTGCCCCTGGATCCCTGGAAGTGTCCAAGGCCAGGTTGAACACTGGGGTTTGGGGCAGCCTGGGACAGTGCCACGCCAGGGCAGAGGATGGGCAGGGCCAGGAGGAGCAGCCAAAGGCCAGGTTTGGGTGAAAATCCCTCAGGTATTCCTCGGACAAACAGCCAAGGCCAGGTTTGGGTGAAAATCCCTCAGGTATTCCTCGGACAAACAGCCAAGGCCAGGTTTGGGTGAAAATCCCTCAGGTATTCCTCGGACAAACAGCCAAGGCCAGGTTTGGGTGAAAATCCCTCAGGTATTCCTCGGACAAACAGCCAAGGCCAGGTTTGGGTGAAAATCCCTCAGGTATTCCTCGGACAAACAGCCAAGGCCAGGTTTGGGTGAAAATCCCTCAGGTATTCCTCGGACAAACAGCCAAGGCCAGGTTTGGGTGAAAATCCCTCAGGTATTCCTCGGACAAACAGCCAAGGCCAGGTTTGGGTGAAAATCCCTCAGGTATTCCTCGGACAAACAGCCAAGGCCAGGTTTGGGTGAAAATCCCTCAGGTATTCCTCGGACAAACAGCCAAGGCCAGGTTTGGGTGAAAATCCCTCAGGTATTCCTCGGACAAACAGCCAAGGCCAGGTTTGGGTGAAAATCCCTCAGGTATTCCTCGGACAAACAGCCAAGGCCAGGTTTGGGTGAAAATCCCTCAGGTATTCCTCGGACAAACAGCCAAGGCCAGGTTTGGGTGAAAATCCCTCAGGTATTCCTCGGACAAACAGCCAAGGCCAGGTTTGGGTGAAAATCCCTCAGGTATTCCTCGGACAAACAGCCAAGGCCAGGTTTGGGTGAAAATCCCTCAGGTATTCCTCGGACAAACAGCCAAGGCCAGGTTTGGGTGAAAATCCCTCAGGTATTCCTCGGACAAACAGCCAAGGCCAGGTTTGGGTGAAAATCCCTCAGGTATTCCTCGGACAAACAGCCAAGGCCAGGTTTGGGTGAAAACCCCTCAGGTGCCCCTCAGACAGGCCCAAACCCCTCAGGTGCTCCTCAGACAAACAGTCAAGGCCAGGTTTGGATGAAAAGCCCTCAGATGTTCCTCAGACAAACAGCCAAGGCCAGGTTTGGATGAAAACCCCTCAGGTGCTCCTCAAACACCAATAGCCAAGGCCAAGTTTGAGTGAAAACCCCTCGGGTGTTCCTCAAACACCCACAGCCAAAGCCAGGTTTGGATGAAAAGCCCTTGGGTGTTCCTCAGACACCCACAGCCAAAGCCAGGGTTGGATGAAAAGCCCTTGGGTGTTCCTCAGACACCCACAGCCAAAGCCAGGGTTGGATGAAAAGCCCTTGGGTGTTCCTCAGACACCCACAGCCAAGGCCAGGTTTGGATGAAAACCCCTCAGGTGCTGCTCAGACAGGCCCAAACCCCTCAGGTGTTCCTCAGACAGGCCCAGGCCACCTGCACGTGGCCCAGCTCAGCTCCCCTGCTGCAGTGACAGATCAATGCATTGGTGATCACCTCTGCAGGTCACCTCCTAATGACCCGATCAATCAAATTTCCTTCCATTCTTTCAAAATTAAGCAGAAAGAAAAAGAGGTTTTAGTTTTCTTTTCTTAGCTTATTTTTAACAGAGGCACTACAGAATTATGATGGTGTCCTTTTGGTAAACCAAAATGTCAGACACATATTATTCTTTTAAACATCTCCTGGCCTTTCTCTGAAAGGTTAAGGTGGTTTAAATAAATTTAGTCAAAGTAAATGACAGCTGAGGAAGAGTATTAGAAAACTATACTTATCAACAACCTCTTTTCCTTAAATTTAAACAAGTCATTTACCAAACTGCAGTTTAAGGAGATCATGACAATATATGCTGTTCCACGGGAAGATGAAAACAACTTGAAATGGTAAAGAAATGTTGGGTGGGAGAAATTACACACGAGTTAGTGAACGTTAATGCATGGTCTGAAAGTTGCAAACCACGGTTTTCAAAATAATGGGGCAGCAGCCTGGGCTTTCACCTGAGACCTTAAGTGGGAGTTGTCCTTTTCCTGCTTTTCCATCACACTGAGGGCAGGAACTGAGATGGAACAGGCAGGAAAAGTGTGGATCCAGACCTCACTGCAAGAGAGTCCCACAGACTGCCTCAGTGTTGGACACATGTTGTTGTTTGCCACGGGAGTGCTGCTTAAAGGAGAGGATTTTATATGTATTTGTTGATTATGAAATGCAACTTTAAAAGCGATTCTAACACCCGGGAACATTTCAGATGCACGTGTGCAAAAATAGTCCAAGTGGGAAAGAAACCAACCCAAACCTAGCAGCCAAATCAGGGGCTCTTCAAGATAGCTCAGCAAGAGATCATTTACTAATTAACATAGATAATTGGGATCTTGAACTCATCACCCAAATAAAAGGATGATTAAAATACAGCGAGTCTGAGAATCCCAGAATGGTTTGGTTGGGAGGGGCCTCAGAGCCCATCCAGTGCCACCCCTGCCATGGGCAGGGACACCTCCCACCATCCCAGGCTGCTCCAGGCCCCATGCAGCCTGGCCTGGGACACTTCCAGGGATGGAAATAACACACTGAGATGGTTTTTCTCACATCAATAATGCATTTTTCCCATTCCCATCTGCTGAGCAAGCAGCAGCAGTGAGCAGCCACCTCTGAGATGCAGAGGCAAGGCCCGTCCCTGTCACTGCTGCTGTCCTCTGCTGCACCTTGGCCACCTCCTTCTTCACCTGGGAGCCAACACGGGTCACCCCACTCCAGCAATTCCCACTTTCCTGCAACAAATCCCAATCCCAATCCCACTGCATGGCCCTGAACCTCCTGCCCATTTGACAAAGGGGAAATGGGGTCATTTCTTGGCCGCAGTTCAAGCACAGTCTCAGCGCTGGCTGCACCAGGACCTCTGGCAAAGTCCAAGAGGAAGAGGAGCTGCCTTCCCCCACCCTTTCCCTGGGCTCTTTACTCCACACATAACATAGGCAGGGTCAAGAGAAAAAACCCTTGTGAAGACAAAAATGCATGTTAGTGTTTGTGTTCACTGATCTAGACCCAAGCAAAGACCTCCTGTCCAAAGACTTCTTATTATCATTTTTATTTACTTTATTACTATTTTAATTACCACATAATTACAACTCCCTGCTGAAGCATCTCCCTTCAAACGCATCAGAAAAGCAACAAGCCCCAACTCTCTGCAGTCACACCAAAGCCCAGCTCCAGTGAAATCTTTCAGGACTCGGTGGCAGAAATTTCATTTTTACTCGTCGGCAGGAAAGGCAGAATTACTGGTCCGCTGGCCCAGCACGGAGGCCTCCCAGATTGGTGCTGAGTTTCCATAGAAATGCATTGATTAGAGCCTAATTCCCGTTAATGTTGTGTCCTTGCAGCACGCTCTGCTTGCTTACACCAGCCAGCACCTTCCCTCGCAGCCGCCCTCCGCTTTTGTTCGGCTCAGTAGGTTTCCTAACTGCTGGATTTTATTGAGTTAAATCAAGCTGTCACTTCATCTGCCTGAAGGATGACTCAAATACAACACATAATAATAAAAGAAAAGTAGGATAAAATAATCTTGTCAAGCCAGAAAAACTGATTGCTTGAAGTTGTAGCCTTCAATCAATACACTAATTCCACAATTTATACCTCTTTCAATTGGAGAGGAAAGAAACCCTGATATGGTATTTCTTGGCTCACTGACCAACTTTGACCTTCTATCTATGTGAATGTGGGATTAGCAAGTGCTGCTGCTTAGTGAAATCACCTATGAAAACAGGGAAGCAAATCAGGGCCGTTGGAGGCTCAAACCAACTTTATTAATTCCAGCAGGGCCAGGGGTGTTTATTGCTCAGGAGCTCCGGGCTCACAGCACAGCTCAGGGGCTGCTGGGCTGGGGTTTGGTGCTTGGAGAGGAGGGGGAGCAAAGCTCTGGGACCGTGGCACCAGACGGGGGAGCCCCCCAAAGCCACCCACACTGTCACCTGTCCGAGGGAAACCCCAGGAAAACCAGGTTGTGTCTGCTTGTGCTGCTCATAGTTCCTGCCTGGAGTCAGGTGGACAAAGACAGTTTATCCAGGCAGCTTTAGAAACCAATTTCTCGAGGAATAATGACTCACTTTGTAATTTGGTATTTTTTTCAGTGGCAAATCATCTCAAACCCCTCTTTTATTTGTAAATTGTCATTAATCTGCATAGCTTTATAAAAGAACAGTCAAACTGCTCGTTTCAAAATTCGGGATGCTCCTTGGCTGTCAGGTTCCTGCTTTGCTTTCAGAATTCCTCCCCTGCAGGCACAGTCCAGGAAATAAAAATTCTTTGTTTAGTGAAGCTTTTATACTTCCCCCTGCCACCTGCTTAGCTCAGGTTGTGGCAGGCTATCAAACAAGGCTGGAGCCCGGAGCCTCCCTGCCCTGTGCCTCCAAAAGGAAAAGGCAAACCTGTGCAGGCTGCCAGATCAGCTGTGGTGGGGAAGAGCCCGTCCACACTGCTTGAAATAATAAAGGTAATTAAGGCAGTGCGAGAGGGTGCAGCTTTCCTTCACTGGGGAAAAGGTGGTGTGTAATAAACACCGAATTTTCCCAATTTCCAGGGATATCCCCCCTTCCTGGGGGTATTCCTTGTGCCTGTTTTCAGTTATTTAGGCCATAGCTGCTGGCCTGAGAAACAAAGCTGAAATGAAGGGATGCCCAGCCTGGGATGACCTCTGAACACAGCCTGGAACAACCCAGATCTCCAATCTGCATCACAAGTGCCTCAGGGCAATGAATGCCGAAGCTCACACATTCCAGGAGCTGCTTCTCCCCCTTTTTGTCCTTCCTTTGTCCCACGGAGGGGTCAGAAACGGGGCAGTGCCATCCCAGAGACACTCAAGGAAGATGTTGCTGTGCAGTGAGGGTGGCAGGCCCTGGCACAGGGTGCCCAGAGCAGCTGTGGCTGCCCCTGGATCCCTGGCAGTGTCCCAGGCCGGGTTGGACACTGGGGCTGGGAGCAGCCTGGGACAGTGGGAGGTGTCCCTGCCCTGGCAGGGGGTGGGACTGGATGGGCTCTGAGGTCCCTTCCCACCCAAACCATTCCATTATTTCCTGACTCCAAGTCCCAGTGAGCAGCTGGAAACTGAAGCCACGGGATAAAACCACCCAGCAAGGAGCACCTGCAGCATCCCTGACTGTTCCCAAATCTCTGCAGCCTCTGGCCACGTGGGCAAGGAGCACAATTAAACTTCCCAGTTCCTTTTAGCAAGACACAACTTTGATTAACCTTTCCTTTGCTCAGTTTACTTTGCTAAGAGCAGAAAATGCTGGTGGAGATATTTCCTTTTATTTTTCCAGGGAACGGATGGCATTTCCCCCGGCACCAGCCCAAGCAACAGAAACACCTCCACGGAATATCAAGCAAGCACCAGAACACTCCTGGTGCAGCTGCACCTCCCTGCAGCCTCACCCTGTCCTGGCACCAGGCTCCTGCTGTGCTCCAGGTGAGCCCTGAGCTGTTCCCCAGCTCCCCCAGCAGCCCTGGCACATTGCAGCTCCTCCTTTCCCGGGAACAGAGTTAATGATGCAGCGTTAATGGAGAGAAATCCAGCACACACGTGTCAGGTGGTCACCTCACCCCCACAGTGTCCTGCCTCAGGAAGGCTGGATTATTCAAAGCTGCCTCTGCTACAACGCTGGGCATTTACAGGCAGCAAAAAGGAGAACACACCAAGGGAAAATGAAGAAAAACACAAAAAGAGGGAAAGTTTATTGGGTATCAAAATTCTCCCTTATTGATTATGAGCAATGAATAGAAAACAAACATTAAGGAATGAGATCCATTCCTCCAGGTGAGATCTTAGTCTCCCCAGACACTTTTCACTCCCTAATTTGGATCTCTCAGAGGTATAAATACCTGCAGGAAATAAGGGTCTGCACCAAAATACTCCTACTTTCCCCTCTGCTTCCTCCTCAAGGGAAGCAGAAGAAAAGAAGACATTTGCAGGAGAGGAGGCACAGCCCCTGAGCCCACTGATCACATTGTCCCTGGATTTGTGCTGCGATGAGGGATGGAGATGCATCTCATGCTGATCCTTTGAAGCTCATGGAGATGAAGGTTAAGAGGCATTTGAAGTTGTTAGTTTGTTTGTGGCCGGGGAGGGAGGTGCTCGGTGCCCTCAGTGCTGCAGGCTGAGGGATGTCACCGGGACTCACCTCCTGACATTCAGTCCCATGGCAAGAACAAAGATTAGAGCCAGGGTCAGCCCGTGCCAGTCCAATTTCACTCAAAGTTTTATTGCCCACACCATTGTTCATCTGATTGTTCCCAAACGCTTTCTCTTAACAGAAATGCCGAGGTTTAGCCTTATTTTCAGCCATCGATTACAGCGCTGTCAGCTGAGCAAATACCGGGCTGGAAATTGCAGTGTGCTTGAGAAAGTAGGGGAAAATCTATCAGAAATGAGCAAAAATCGCTCATGGAATAAGCAAATAAGGGAGATGGGCTCTGGGGCTGAATAAACAGCCTGGGTGGTGTGTGCACAAAACAGAGGTGCCGTGGGAGCCCGGGATCTGGGATGGTCCAGTAAGGAGAAACAAGCAGCTGAACACTCCAGGATTCCCAGGAATGTTTTTATCTGAATCCTCAGCTTCTGCTGACCACAACTAAAAAGCAAATGCAGTTATTTTAATGTATATTAATGATCTTAAACATGGGAGTTTGGCTGTTTCAAAGGACTGCCCGGCCATGGCTCAGCTGTGGCACCTCCATCATCCCCATACCCTTGAAACACGGAGGTGTAGCTCCAAATCAGCTTCTGGCTCCCTAACACAGCTCAGGAACTCCTCAAACAGCTTCACAGCTCTGGGGAAAC
>VXBB01009402.1:801-12359 GCA_013399915.1 Illadopsis cleaveri
GATCAACCTGCAACCTTTGACAGGAGCTCACAGCTATCCAAGTCCATCAGCAGAAGCTCTGTCATAACCACTGCAAATGATGGGTGGCTGAAGTGGCTCAGATAAAGAGTGTCAAACCCTAGAAACAAATTACATTTACAACAGCTTCTGTATTCATGACTATCACTACAGCAGGTCTCATAAATTTTCCAGCAAACCAGTGATTAAGGCTAATGGGAAGGAGGCCAGTGGCTTAGTGCCCAGAGCAGCTTGGGAATCCTGGGCTCCCTCACAGCTCACGCTGGGACCAGAGCAGGAAGGAGCAGCACTGAGTCCTGCCTGCCCATCCTGCAGTGCCGTGGTGCTGGGCAGCTCAGCAAGCCTGGGAAAGCCATAGGCCTGCAACCATCCACCACCACTGGCCTTCATCCTGGTTTACTTTTCCTAGGCCACATAGAGAGCTCCTGTACCAGGACCCTGCTGCCTATGTTACATCCTCATGCTCAGAAACTGAGGTTTGGCAAAAGCTCTGGAGGAAAAAAAAAATCCCCTTTTCTTCTCAAAATATCACACATGCTCTACAGTGGGCTAGTCTGGCATATCTCCAATTACGTGGGCACAGGTTTGGAAGGACTGGGGTTAAACTTAGCTCCAAATGTACACAGAGTTTACATCTTATTTTACAGCTGCAGGATGCCAGCTCAGTTTAAGTCTCAAAGCCCTTTTGCTGCCTCACACTCAGGTGGGGTCCTGGTGGTCCCCAGGGGGCACAGAGATGTTTCTGCAGCCAGCTGAGTGATGGCACCACACCAGCTGAAGGCCTGGTGTCCAGTTTGGGATGTTGGGTGAATTTTCCAGACAGATCATCAGGTATGTGCCCATTCTGCTCCCCCAGGGCCACCCAGGACAGCTCCCTGGCACTGGGGATCAACTGCACCCAGGTTTCCCGAGCTGCTTGGGCAGAGAAGCTCTTTGAGAAAGCCCCTGGGGTGCTCAGCTGCACAAGCCCACAGCAGACAGCCTCCAGGGGTCAATGCATTTCACCAGTTTTAAACTTGTATCACCCTGAGCACAAAAAACTGGGAATTGAAAAAAATATATTGTCCAGACAAGTGACCCTCACCTGTGCAAGGAAACATCCTCCTGTGCTGCCCATTTTCCAAACCTCTTAGAAAATACCTGCTGGCTAATGCAAGAGCAGCCCTGAAAGCCCCCAGGCCTGGCCTGCTGTGTGCACAGCTCATAGGGGGTCTCAGACATAAGAGATTTTCCTGAACACATCACAGTGTGGATGGACCAAGCCATTTTGACAGCACTGGGATGGTTAAAGACAAAGTTTGGAGCATTGAGCGGTTTTTCTGTCTTGCTCAGTTTCCTGTGGTCTGCAATGCCACTTTAGCACCTGCCTTTAGCTTTGGCAAGACCAATCCCATGGACACCAACTAGGTGAAATGTTGCCCAGCAGTTTCTTTAATGCCTCAGGTTTTTAGTTACTGTATCCCACTGTGCCAGTGGCTCATTTGTTTCTCATTGTGGAATATCTCCATATCCCAAGTTGGTGGCCGCAGTCCACATCACTGGTCCCATCCCTCCCTGCTGGCATCCTGCTCTTTCCTCATAGTTCTGAAACTCCCTTGACCTTCCTTCCCACACTCCCTAAAATAGTTTAACTCCTTTCCATTTTTAGAGGTCAGGCTCAAAATCCGTTGTGGATTCCAGCAGCAGAGACCCAGGTGCCAAAGATGATGAAGAGGATGAAGACAGCCCCTGGGAGCACCTCACTGTGCCATGGCCAGGAGACCACAGGAGAGGGCTGGCATGGGAGCTCAGCTTCTCTTGTTCCCACCCACACCAAATCGCGGGAATATACATTATCCCATAACAGTGGGACCAGCCACGTGGATGGCTTCTCTTGGGAAAGGGCAGGCAAACAGCACACTGTAGGGTGACAGGGCAGGACAGAGGAGTTACTCACAGAAGCATTTCCTTTCTCATGATCACTCCATTTATCTCTGATTTGAAGAAGGGTTTTTTAAGCTTCAGTCAGCCTGGGAAAATAGAATGGTAGCTCCTGTAACTGTCCAGAAAAGTGCTTGTGGAAAGCATTTGTGAGAGCTCAGCTAGTCCACAGAAATTGCTCCAGACAGGCAGCACTGACTCCAAAATTTTGTTACACATTTAACTTCTAAACCTCTTAGTCAAAAAACCTAAATTCAGTTTCAGTAGAAGCTGGCTTGTAATGAATTTGGTGTGGATGCCAGTGTGAGGTGTGTAAATAGCGTGTGTAAATAACACCTCAGCTATTTGGCTGTAGTCACTGCAGCAAATACATCAAGCTATTGTGCTTCCCTTCCAAACCTGTCATCACGTGCACCACCCCAGCTGCCAAAGCCTCTGCCTTTTTTTTTTCTCCCCAGATGTTTCAATCTCCAGTTTGAAGCTGACATCTGGAGAAGTGATGTTGTAGAAATGCTACACATCAGCAGGCCAAATATGGGATATGCTATGGAAATGAAAATGACAGAAGTGACAACAAAATTAATGGGCACCCAGATGCAAGTCAATAAGTGATAAAGTGCCTGTCAGGAGTTTCCTAATGCAAAAACAGGCAAGAAACCTTGTTGCACTGCAAGCCCTCCCAGGAGGGATGTGACATCTGGCCAGTCACAGTTTCTGGAAAAAAAGCACTGTCTGCAATCTGAGTCCCCCAAGTCACTCAACATTTCCAGTGCCCCTCTCTGCTCCTCACTCCCACGTGCTTGTTAAGCTACCCTGGTGCTCTCCCATCTTTTCATCCTTTGCAGCCATTTCTGCCAAGGCAAAAGGACATCTGAAATACCTCCTCCACAGTGTTTTGGGGCCTTAGACATCTCAGGAGATGAGACTGCAGGCAGGGGGCATGGGGCATGGAGGTACAGAGACCTCCTTTAAGGAAGAGTTTCACAAAGAAGGGCTTAGAATAGTCCTTCAGGCAATAGGCAACTGCTCTTTGAGTTCCACCATGGGCAGAAATAGCAGATTTTCTGTGCATTCTTTGTAAGAAACCTGTACTCATCAGGCTTGTGAAAGATGAACATTTCTTCTGGAGCAGCAGTTGCCTTTTTGGTGAAATCAAGAGGGAAACCATTGCTGGTGGGATTTTTGCAGCAAAGGGCCTGCAAACTGCCAATTTTTGTGCCTCAAGTTGGGCAAAATGGTGATTGCTGCGACAGCAGCAATGGACTGCTTGATCCTTAAGTCATACAAAAAAATGACTGAAGGATTTTGGTGGCACATGAGTTCTGGAGGTCTCCTCCCCAACCTCCTGCTCCAAGCAGGACTGGCTGCCTTAGCCAGAGCAAGTTGGTCAGTTCCTTGCCCAGTTGAGTTGAAAAATCTTCAAGGATGGAGGTCCCACCATTCCAGGCCCTGTCTGGTGCATGGCCACCACAGTTTCTTTGGTTACTATCAGTGGCTTCCTGCATTTATGAGGTCTTTGTGAGCTCCAGGAGCAGCTCAAGGTATGATTTGATCCCCCTCCCTCAGCTCCTCCAGGGTGACCAAAACCACTCTCCCAGTGGCCACTGGTCTCCTAATTTTGTCCTTGTCTCCCCAGTGCTGGTTGCTTTACTGTTCAGAAAGGTGGAGAGAAAAGTGAAACAAATGTGTTGCATGCACTAAGGCAGTTTTAATTTTTTTTTTCCTCTGTAGATGTGCTGAGGAATTCTCCAGTAGCTCAGACGGAAAAAGAAAACCCCAAACCCCAATTCTGGTCATTTTATTTACACAAGGAGGAATGCAGGAATTCTGACTTACCCCAAAGTATCTTTGGTTACCCTGTGTCACTACAAATTTGTTAAGAGTAGAACTAACCCACAATCCCACTAAAGACACAACTGCAAGTTTTAATTCAAATAGCTACTGCAGCCCACAAAAGCAGCAAGACACAGCTCCTGCTGTACTTTCAGAAACATATCAGCAGAGAGAAAACAGGTAAGTAGGAAAAAGCCATGAGCTAGGCAAGTGTGATAAATTTTCAGGAAGCAGGAAGAAATAAATTTGAAGTTTAGCTCTTTTGCAAGTAATTCCTATTTTTTCAGCGAATATTTGTATTGGCTCTGTGTTCCTATCTTTCCAGTCAAAATTCTGCTTCTCCACGTGATGATGTATTTTAACATGAGGCCAAAAGGGATTCATATTCCAACTAAAGCAACATGGATGTGCACGTTGTACACACAGGATTTGCCTTCAGTGAGGCTGCCTGGAGAAAGGCAACAGTTTCAGATCATTGCAAGCAGATGTGGTGTCGATCTCAATCAGCTCCTAGAGCAGAAAGGGAAACCAAGCTCTGATGGGAAGCAATCTGCAGCAGGGAAAAGGGATTCCTGCTTGGAAAGAGAGCACAGCTTACATCCCTTATGGAAATTCCCATATTCTGCTATGGGAATAATACCTGCTTCTGATGCCAGTTCTTACATGTCCTCTTTGGGCACCCATGACACTGGAAGGACAAGCAGATGGGGCAGAAGCAGATTCAGCAGCACTGGTTAAATTGGCTGCTTCATGTGTGTCAAGACCTTTGGTTAGGGTGCATGTGCCCCAGGGAATTGCTGATTTCAGTACAATCACCCCAAACTGCACAGGAATGCCAGGAGAGGTTGCCTCAGCTGGAGCTTTGCTTGGCAGAGAAGGTGTCTTGGATTTAATCTTGGTAACCTAGACAAGATCATCTGAAAGTTGGTTGCAGAGAAACTTGGATGTCCCAAAAGAGCTGGAGCCCAGTCACCATCTTTGCCCAATTTCAGGAGCTGTTGTTCAGCAGAGATGATTCCTTAGGCACTTGATTTACCTCCGAAGCTGGATAAAAACCACTTACACAGAGATCAGGCTTATACTGCCAAGAAGCATTCCTGGTTCCTTTGGAGGAATTAGTACCTCAAAGAGTGTAAGATCCCTTAGCAAAGGGACTCATTTTTCATTATCAAATTTCATGTGTGCTGGGGCTTTCCCAACATAATTTTATTGGTAAGGATATGATCTTTTCTTCTTTCTTTTAAATTCACTTTTTACATTTCTAAAGGAAAAGACAGCTTTGCCATGTTGCAAAGCTGAAACGCAGACCTATCCTGACTAAAGCAGCGGGTGAGGATGGAGATGCTAAAAATGAGTGAGCACTGCAGAAAGCATTAGTGATTTACATGCAAAAGCAAACTTTACCTAGATTGTATTTATGTCCCTAGACTGTTTTTTGGTTTTTTTTTTTTCCCTGGGAATATGTGAGTTCCCATCTCTTCAAAAGGAGGAGTTTGTTTTCAGTGGCAGTTCTTGGAACTGGAACACCAAGTCTGATGCCAACTGAAAAATTGATATGCAGAGGGTGCACCCTGCTGCTTTCCAGTTACTTGAATTCTTACCCTGGAGCTCTGGCTGCCTGTACTTTTCTGGGAAACAAATAATCACATCAAACCTAAGGGATTTGTTTGAAGACAGATTTGAGGGTTCAAGGACCCTTTTGTTTAAATGGAGCCTCAGACACAAACAGGAGATCCTTCATGTTTCAGTTGCTCTTTGAGCAACAGAACAAAGTACAGTTTCCTAGACTCCTCTGTCCCATTTCCTTTCCCTTCCTTTCCACAATAACCTCTGTCTTCTCTTGCTTTCCTGAGGACCTGGAGATGCTGACAGCTCCCCTGTCCCCAACTCCCCCACACCATCCACCTCCTGTGTCCCACAGGCTGCATGCACTGGCTGGCCAGTTCTGATCACCCAGAACACTTCAAACAAAAGTGTAGGGAACTGCTGAGCACATTCGTGTTTCTTTTTGGAAGGAGGGAGAAAGATTCCAGATCTTTTCCCTCTATCCAGAAACCAGGTTTTATTACAGAAACAACAGGAACTCAACCTGCAGATTTAAGAGAGAAAGAGATAGGCAAGGTGAGTGTGTAAATTTTTTTACCCTGAGAAATAAGGTTAACAGTGAAATGCAGCAGCAATTTTAGATACAACAACTAAACTTGAAATGCAGACCCCAAGAGAAGGGGTCTTTTGCTCTGCCTTGTGAGTTTAGACGAGCTTGTCTCTTGCAGCATTTCAATTTTTCTTTTAACCTAAGAGGACAAGCAGGATGGAGTGACCAATTACTCCAACTATAATTAACCTGCAGTGTATGCAGAGCCAATCTTTGCATTGCCAGCACGGATAGAGGCAGGAAAGCCTTTCTCAGACCAGGTCCTATGTGCCAACAGTTCTGGTCAATGATTATCCCTTGCAAAAAGCCTGTGACATACTCCCTCCAGTCACCTGTTTACATCCCAAATGTTCTCAAGTTCTGCTATTTCAAGCTTAACTCTTGTGACCTTACTGAATGATATTCAATCCAAGTCTCTTTACCATATCCTGCAAGGCAAACAACTTCAGGTCAGTTTTAGTAACCAGTGCTATGTCATGCCTGTGGTCAATGACTCTAAGTATGCCCACGCCCATGTGTTTCCTAAATTTGGATGTCTGTGATAGCAAACACCAGGGGCTGGGTGGGCAGTCCTGTTTCACCAAAGAAGAATTTGAGGCATTTTTCGCTCTTTGAGCATCCCCTTTCACCTTCTGAGCATTTCCTGGATGAATTCAGATTTACTAGAAGTCATCAGCTAAGCAGGATGAGCAAACCAATTGTGACTCCTGCAAAACGTTTCTAAGAGGTAAATGAGTCAGATAACAGATCCACAGAGCAGAAGATATCCACCCCCTACGGCAGCCAACTGTCAAAGCTTACAGACAGTATGAAAACAGCTCAAGTATGGAGTAATATTTCTCCTAAATTCTTCACCAGACCCAGTGGTTTGTGGCTCAGGGACTTCCTGAAGCAGAGATGCTATGTCTGTGTGTAATAGCCTGGACAGACTTTTCTTCCTGGTATTTCTTCAATAGGTTCTTGAACCCAAACATTTTAGTACTCACAGTGTCCTGTGGAAATAAGCTTCTCAGTCTATGTGTGAATTGCCCCTTTCTCTTTGATAGTGGCACTTTCTGGGCCACTTTCTTTCCTTTTCAGTCTTTGCTCACTCTCCATGCCAAGTAATGAACCAATAAGACAGAGACTGAGCAAGTCCCACTCACTATTTAACTTCTGGTGTCCTTTGGAAAATACTCTGATGTTTTATCCCAGGGGAGCCAGTAAGTGTGTGACCAATTTTTATCCCAGTATACTCATACTCATAAGCATCACCTTTGAAAGTTCCCTCCCAGCAGTGTTTCTGTATTGCAAAAGGTAGAGGATTACTCCTGTAAAAACAAATGATGGTCATCAGCTCAACTGCATCCTAATTTGCACAACTTTTCATCTCTTATGAGACACTGGTGGAGCTTATCTGAACTGCTGCTATCTGCTGGCATGCTGACATTGCACAGATGCAGAAAAATGGTGATTCCTCAGTGTATTACCCTGACCTCAGCTTTGCACCCCATTCATGCCTGTTTCTGCTCCTACTGCTCCAGGCTGTGCATGTCAAAGGTGACGTGCTGCTCAGTCCAGAGGGCATGGACACAGGGAAGGGATGTGAACCTCCTCCAGTTCAGGGAGCTCGTTTAAGCCCAGCCCTGCACGTTACTGCACTGGTACAGTGGAGAGGAAACTGTTCTGAAGGAGAGGCAAGAATAAGTGGTTGGGGGCAAGGAGCCAGAGGAATTTCTTTAATTGGCTTTTCCCCTGCATCCAGCACATTCTGAGCACTGTCAGCAGAGGGGCAGAGCTGGAGATGGCTAACAGCTCTCAGGCTTGCAGTGCTCTGGACAGACACCTACACATTTCTCCACAAATCCCTCCAACACTGCCCGGTATACCCCTTCTCTGTTCTGACTGATTTACAAGCATGCTTGCATCTTGATCTAGAAAATACTGAATGAACTGTCTTTAACCCCTTCAGAACAGGAAGCTACTATGTTTAAAAAAGCTTGGCTGACTGTTGGTGCAGCTCCATCTCATCCTTCCTCACCTCCTGCTAGTTCAGCTGAGCCTTTGGTCTCACTCTCCAGCTTCCCATTGCTCCTGTGCAGCTGGGAGAGGCTCCCAGGCATGGCTGTCCTATGGTACCACCAAAACCAGTTTCACCAGGGATACCACATAAGTATCAGTCAGTCCTACAGATGTAGGGAGCACAGCCCAGCAGTTTGCCCTGCTCACTTGGATTTTAGCTGCTTTCTTTTTTTCTTTTTTTTTTCTTTTTTTTTTTTAATGGTTTGGGTTGGAAGGAACCTTACATGGAAGGAACCTTACAGCCCATCCAGTTCCACCTCTGCCATGGGCAGGGACACCTTCAACTATCCCAGGTTGCTCCAAGCCCCATCCAACCTGGCCTTGTCCTCATTTCCAAGGACAGGGCAGCCGCAGCTTCTCTGGGCAACCTGTGCCAGGGCCTCACCACCCTCCCAGGGAAGAATTTCTTCCTAATATCTAATCTATTTGTTTCTCTGCATTGAGCAATCCTGTGAAGCCAACCATTTCTGTCTTGTCAGAGAATAAAAATGTCTTTCACACAAAACAAACAAACAACCAAATAAGACTCAGTAGAATCCATTAATAGCTTACTAAAGAGGACTTGCCTGCCCTCTCTGGTCCAGAGCTGAGGCTCCCAGAAGCTGTGTTGCTCTGCTGGGTTTTCCCATTGCTTGCAGTGCACTTGGAAGGATTCTTTGCACCCTGAGTGCAAAGCAGGTGGACCATTACCTACCACAGATATCCCCAAATTTAGGATAATACACACACATCTGCTTACATAACGAATTGAATGGACTTGGTTTACAGAACTGGACATTTGATCTGTGGCTCAGTTTGGGTGTGGGAGATACCAAAGTAGCTACGAGCACCTCTCCCTTCTAGCAGCAGGTTTGTTCTGGTGCTAATGGGAGTGCTGTATGTACCTCAGACGCTGGCTGGAAATAGCCCTGGATAAGACACACTGGCAGTTGTGGATAAGTAGGAAGCAGCAGCCAAGACTGGATGTCAGGAGAGGCCAGGAGGGGATGTCATAAAAACCCTGTGCTGTTTGGAGTGCTTTCATCCACGGGAATTCTTCAAGAGTTGGCTCATGAAGTGTTGCAGCTGTCCCACACTGCTGGCAAGAGCAGCATGGCCACGTGAAGTGTCCAGGCCATGGCCGGTGGGGAATTCCGTGTCTCTTCCTAACGGGACAGAGGAGCCTTTCAGCAGACACCGCTGAAGCTTCATTTGGCACCTTACAAAGAGAAAACTTGAAAATCTGCCCCAACTGCTCTGTCCTGCTTCCATGCTGCTCTGCTGTCCTGGCTGTAAAAGGATGATAAGTCAGGGCTCTGCACAGCCTGGGAGCTGTAGGGAACCACTGTGCAAACAGTTTTTGCTCCAAGAAAAGCCTGACGTGCTGTATGCAGCCATTGTGCCACAGACCCCAGGGTCTCCACCAGCCAGATTTTCTAACCGCAGATTCCAAGTCATTCCTCTCACATTAAAAAGTTTTTGCCCCACAGGGAGGGGAACTTTAATCTTCTCAAACAGATCTGCTTTTACAGGAGGCTATTTTAGGTGTTGATTCTGTAACAGTGAAGTTATTGGACAAATGAAGAACATGGCATATGATGTTCCTTGGAGCAATTTGCATTCCTCAGGTGCTAAAAGTTTTAAATACTTCCTTTGGGCATGAAATAGATCTGCTGCCAAAGAATCCAGCATTCCTGAGAGTGCCTGTCCCACAGACTCCCACAGGGGAAAAGTCTGCAGAGCTGAACTAGTCTGACCCCAGGAAATCCTTCCCACAGCTCTCATTCTTGCTCAGTTTCTCCTTTAAGTTTCACAATTCACTGAAAGATCAGTTTGATGTTTGGTTATCTTCCTTTTCACGCACTTTCTTGGCCTTCCTCTTTTATATTAATACCACATTATAGCTGGGATGTGAACTATGCAAGTCAGGAAGTCCGAGATGCTCTTTCAAAGACACTCAGTCAACACTGTTAATCATTTTAAAATGATTGCTGTCTTTGCTAATACACAAACGGCTTGTTTCAGACTGGAGCTAAACACATCTGTGCAGCCAGGAGGTAACATCCCTCCAGGGATTCCTCCCTCTTGTGAGATTATTTTCAATCTATTTTAACTAAAACATCATACAGAGATCTCCAGGATCAATACCTTTAAGATTTATTCATGTTTCCTCCTCCCCCCCTTTTTTTTTTTACACCATTACAGTAGCAATGCTATCATGCTTTACAATGATTTAAGGGCTTTTCAGTGCATTCTTGCAGTTGCTTTGGGTTCCAAAGTATATCAGCTGTTTTTTCATGGTCAAAAAGAATGAATATTGTGTAACCAGACTCTGTGTTTGCTCCATTCATGGTTTGTTTGGGTATTTTTTTACACCTTCTTATTAAACTGGAATAGTTACATTTGGAAATTCTGGGCTCCGTTCATGGTTTACAGGAATATCAGAGTTTTTCATCAGCCCTTCTCACATTTGAGCATGACTCCATGTTCAAATGAACTGGTCTCTATTTCTGCCTCCATAAGAACATTTAGCTACTCACACTCCTGGCTGCACCTCCAAAGCTGTCAATGTCCCCTAAAATTATAGTCAGCAATTTTTCCTTCTCCCTTCCAAATTCAAAAAGGGGTAGACAGTAAATGCCTATTCTCTGCATCACTCGGTCCTAGCTGGTGCTATTCTGGTATGAGTATTTTATTACCCAAATGGGAATAAATCCACTTGGATTCCTCAGACTTTCTCTCATACTTTTCTTGCAAACACTTGTTTATGAATCAACGGCCCCAACTGTATGTCCCCAGAATGTTGTGAGGAAAAATCGTATTTTGACCCCATTTTGTCCATATGCTCCATCTGGATAGAAGCTGAAGCCAAGAATTTTTTCTGCAGGCCAGACACTTGTTATTTGGGGAACTGAGGGAGTAATTAATGTAGCTCTCTATAAAGCCAGCTTGTGACCATGCATGTCCAGTGGAATGTGTGTTCATGACCTTTTTGGAGTAGAATCACAAAATAATTTGGGTTGGAAGGGACCTTAAAAATCACTCAGTTCCACTCCCTGAAATGGGCAGAGATACCTCCCATTATCCCAGGTCCTGTCCAACCTGGCCTTGGACACTTGCAGGGATGGGGCAGCCACAGCTTCTCCAGACAACCTGTGCCAGGGCCTCAGCACCCTCACAGGGAAGAATTCCTTCCCAATAACCCCTCTATCGGTTTGAAGCCATTCCCCTTCATCCTGTCACTCCAGGCCCTTATCCAAAGTCTCTCTCCAGCTCTCTTGAAGCCCCGCTAGCCACTGGAAGGGGCTCTAAAGTCTCTGTGTGCCTTCTCTAACCCAGGCTGAACACCCCCAATTCTCTTGCCTTTGTATTGATGAATTAATGATTAACATGAAAGCCCGAGGAGTGGATGCTCAAAACCAGCGAGAGTTCAAACGCTGTTTTACAGAGGGTCTGTGCTCCAGAAAACAACACCCACGACGTGACACCACCGAAGAAGAACAACCTATAAACCAAGCCCGCTGCGAACCCCGCGCTACCAGCGGCTCTTCCCCCTCACGGCCGCGCCTCTCCCGCCGCCCCGGCCCGCCCC
>VXBB01009402.1:14684-69611 GCA_013399915.1 Illadopsis cleaveri
TTTTTGGGTATGTGTTTCCCAGATGTGCTTAACAACTTGTAGTTAATTTGGTTACAACAAGATTAATAAAAAGTGATTAAGCCCATGACTCATTATTTGAGGCCCAGGAGTAGAATTTGTTTATTATACAAGCAAGAAAATTTAGATAGAAATGAAGAGCTGCCGAATTTGTATGTAGACTTACAGGAATAAAGAGGAATAAAGAGCAAGAGGTTGAGCCTTTTGCTTCCCAAATACACAGGGCTTGGATCCGTGGTGTGTTGCCTTCTACAGTGTGGTTTTTCTTGGGCAAGAAGAGATTTGTATTTACAAGAAACATCCTTTCCAGAAAGCGTAGATAGGCTTTGAGGCATATAGATCTTTGTGTTTCAGGTCTTGCTATGAACAAGCAGGAGGACAAGGGATAGAATGTGGGGGGTTTTTTCTGGTGTTTGTAAGCTGGTGTTGCAGCCCCTCACTGTGCACTCCTGTTTCTGTACATGACCCATTTCCCCTGGCTAGAAGGCAGTTTCCTGCTGCTGTTTCTCTTGAAGGTGCTGAGATGTGTCAAGGATCAGCCCATAGAAATGAAGTTACAAGTGCCCTGAGGCTGCTGCTCTAACACATCAGTAAGAGCACTTGCAGCCTTCAGGACTGATTTAATTGGAAGTGCAGTGGGTGCCAGGCAGCTCAGATCCTGTTTCTGGTGTCACATTCCATAAGAGCACAAATTACCAAATGAGTTAATGCTCCCCTCGAGTCAGCCATGTTTGCAGCGTGTCTTTATGTGTGGCTGATGAGCTGGAAGTCCCAGTTAACGCTGTCAGAGAGGTCTGGGGGTATTGTCTTCAGTGGGAAGTACTGCCTTGACTCTTTCAGAGGGTCACTCTGAAATGGTGAAGTCTTCCTTCTCTGGCCCTTCTTTCCTGCAGTACTTTCTCCTAGACAGGACTCATTTGCCCAGGCCACCAGACAGTTTTGTCTGAGGCTGGTGACTTCTGACAAAATTTTTAAGAATTCCCACCAGCTAAAAGCCACAGTTCAGAGCAGAGTACCTGGTATGGTTTTTCCAGGAGTTTTCAAAGGTTTTTCTTTGCAGTTCTATGGCAAGTCTCTGACACCACTGAATTATTGCAATAATTAGGTGTTCAGAAAAAAAAATCAAACCATCCTACCTCTCTGCCAGTCATGCCAATGTGATTTGATTTCTTTTTCCTGCCTATTTTTATATGTTTATGTGTCTGGATTCTTCTGAAGTGAAACATAACACTGGTGGGGAATTGGCACTGGTGATTCAGATTGTAGCAATGCTGAATTTGTTTCACTGTAGTGAAAAGAAACTGTTGCTGGTGGAACTTCATTGTGAGAATCATCAGACCGAGATAAAGATTGGTTTTGATGTTGAAAATTTTTGTAGTAATTTTTAAATGCTGGTGATCTGGTGAAAAATGAGTGGCAACAGCTAATTACTGATGTATATACTTGCTTGCAGGTTCAGCTGTGTATAGGATTCTTTCTCCATTTCTAAATCTGGATGATGTTGGACCCTTACATCTACCTGTGGTTCAATTTAGAACTGGTGTCTTTGCATTCTCATTTAAAAGTCCTTTTTTTTTGAAGCTGACACTTTCCAAATTTAGTGCCAGTGGGGGCATTTTAAAAGTTTTGTTTCAGCTTTCTGTGTATTCAGTACAGGAAAAGTGCATTCCCCACAGAATAACAAAGGCTAAAGAGCATCTCCAGCACTGCCCATCTGGGAGATGGGCTTTTTCTGGACCAGCAGAAAACTGCAAATTATTCTGGAGTTTGATCTAATGGTGCACTCTTGGTATCAAATCTCCATTAGATGTCTAGAATCTCTTGGCCTGTTTCAAAGCACTTCATCCAGTGAATAAATGGTGTTACCTGTTCAACAGGTACAAGGACTGCAGCACTGGAAACTAAACACCTGTGAGCTTTTTGGAGCTCACACAGGGAAGTGGTGATGAGCCAGAACAATTGCACGTGATGTAGTTGCCTGAGGTCCACGCTGTTGGCTGGAACAGTAGGTGGAATCTTTTTGGTAAGTTGGATCATTTTGGGGAGATTCTAACACAAACACTTTTACAACATGATAAACAAGTTTGTGACTGTGAATAAGGCATCTCTAAATTTCCTGTGGAGGTTTAGACTCTAATCCAGTTACATTACCTTTGAAAATGATTGATACACAACTTCTGTGGATTTCTGAGGCAGCACAATTTTTGAAGTGCTTATTTTCTGTTTTCTCTGTCTGCTTCAAAGATTGTTAGCTTTAGGTTAAAAAGTACTGGTCCATCTTTGCTTTCACTTTCTGAATTTTCTAACCTAATAAGCAAACTTATTTTCAATACTTAGTGGAGCAGAGCTGCTTTTATCTGCAGTCTTTAAAAGATGAATACTCCAACTGCTGCTTTGTTTGCTCATCAGTAGAGCCCAATATTTGCCCAGCCTGGTGCAAACACAGCTCAATCTGTCACCTGCTGCTGCAGTTTGCATAGGTTGTCCATGTAGTTGTAGCTTTCAGCTTCATTGTTGTGGAGGGACATGTGAAAACAGAAGTTTGTGGAAATGAGTTGCTTTTAAATTAGCTTTATAATCCTAATTATACTTATATCCATTTTCTAGAACTATGCCAAGGAAAAGAAAGCTGTTGGCTCAATTAAAGACTCTCCAAAACAGCACCAGCTTCCCTCAGATCGATGCTGTGGAGCAGCTGAACACTGCACCTGGAGCAGATGCTTCTCCAAAAAGCAGCAAATATTTTGTGATTGAGAAAAAAAATTCTCCTCAGCTACAAGAAGATTTTTTCAACCAGCCCTGTGTTAGTCTGGCCAAGTCCTTTCTGGGACAGGTAAGACATAAGCACTGAGATTCTTGTGCTGGAGCATGTGCTTGCTGATAACTTAGTGGAAAAGGATGAAATTCTTTTTTTGCCATTTGACTCCCGGGCTTGGCTATTTTAGGAGTACAGCTCTCATTCCTTCTCTTGCTAAGTGCAGTGGAATTTAAAGACCAGTAGCTGAATCTATTCTAGATGAAGTCAGAGGAGTAATTTTTCAGGTTTAGCTTGTCACATTTTTAATTGGGATTTTTTTTGGCGGAGTTTTCCTCCCTTTTTTCTGTTTACTAAAATGTGCTTAGCTGCTTGTGGTTTGAAGGCTGTTTCAGGCCCATTATTTTCCTTTCAGCAATTGCTTTACTTGTTTTTGTTTCTTGCTTAGCCCAGTGGAAATTAATGCTCTGCAGTCAGCAGCATCTTCTTTCCCTCCATTTTACTATCTTGTTATGCTAAGGATTGCACAGTCCCACAGTTAAGCTCTCTTCACTCCAAATATTGCTATTACTATCTTTTGTTTCTGAGTTTCCAAGTTCATGCAAGGACTTCTCCCTTAGGCCATTGCATAAACTTTGAGGAGTCTTTGGACCTTGCTGAAAGCCTTTGGAAATCAGAGTGGTGAAGATTCACTCTTCTGCTTAGTGAGTCCTTCAGAAAACTCTCTGGCTGTTTCCAAGGGAGGGAGTTCCCTCAGCATTTTCCCTATAAAATGTCCAGGACCTTCTAAACTCAACTGCAAAATGTGTGTTCAGTTTCACTGCTGTGGTCTTACCTTCTCTGAGTCTTTTTTATACCTTTATTGTCTGTAGGGTGAGCAGTCTGGGTTCTCATGGCTTTAGATAACTGCAGGAATTTGTTCCACAAACTGTTGGTTTTGGCCTGTTTTGCTGCATCCAGCCTTTTTTTATTATTTTCTAAGGATATCTTGCTTGTGACACCTTTGCTCTGCTTTTTGGTCCTGCTGGGTTTCTTTCTGCTCTGCCTTCACCTCTTTGTGATACTCCACATGTGTTGCTATCTTTGCAGACATCCTGCTAGAGGTTTGCCTTTCAGGCCTTAACCTTTGGCTGCCTCCAAAGCTCTTCCCAACAAGCTCCCTCACTTGACATGGTTTCCTCTTTTTGCTGGTAGGCAGGACTCTGATAGATTATTTTTGGACTTTCATGCCTGTGAAAAAGACACTGAACTTGATCCTTCACAGTCGTGATACTAAGTTGTTTTTCAGGAATAAGTCTTTGGAAAAGACTTTGTGTTTTGCTCCAGGTCTGAGAATTGAGTCTTTTCTTATGAAGTTCCCAATTCCTTGCTCTGCACAACATTTGATGGTGTCTAAAAAAAATTGCACATGTCCTGGTCTGTCTGAGGGTGCCTGAAGTCTCCCATTACTGATACATTTTTATTGACTTAATGGCTCCATCACCCTCATGCATTCAGTTACTCCAGGCAGATGATTTTTGAGTCCTAACCCTGTATTTTTCCTATTTAGGCCTAGTATTACAAACCACATGATTTCTATCTTAATTTTACATTTTCTTTAAAGTATATCCCCCAGTCTCCCATGACTCAGCCTTCTCTCATACAGGTAATTTAGTGTTTCCTTTATTACCTTCATTCTATCAAATTTTAGAGGCATCTGGTATATTAATCTTGCTTGCCTTCATGATACCTCAGTTCTTGGAAACAAAAAAGGTACATGCAGTAAATGGCCTTCCAGAGGGAATTGGAAGATACATCCTCAATGAGAAAAAGAACCTTTATGAAATGGCTTACTGTGAGGTGGTGGGAATTATCACCATTTTTAAACTTTTTTATTCAACAGAATATTTGGTGTCTGCAGACAGAGAAATGCCTGGATGCTTTTTAACTAGTAACCTAACCATTGCATTTCATCACACTGAGGGACAAATATGGCCACATGGCTCTATTTTGGGGGTGTTCCCAGGCACTTGCTAAGCACCAGTGCTTTTCTTTTTTCATAAAAAGTAATAAACAGATTATTTTCAACAGTTTGACCAGTGCTGCAGGGAAACTGTGATAAACTGGAGCTGCAGCTTTGGAAACCAACTCCTGAAGCATCAAATGGATCAAATCAATATCTGCATTAGCAATCCAGCACAAACATCTGTTAGGAATTAAGCTTTGTTTTCTGAAGGTCATTTTTGAATGGCTGCATAATTAAAGTGTTATAATTAAACTGATGGCTGGTGCCCAGACGAGACCCTGCGGCAATATTTCATACACATTAAGCAAAGCACAAAGTTTAGAAATCAGGTCAAACCACAAATTCCTTTGTACAAAGTTTAGTGGTTGTTTTATTTTTAAAGAGAATCTTTTGACTGTCATGATTTGTTTCCCCTGCATCTGCTCTGTTTTATTTAAGGAGGTACCAGCAGCAAGAACACACTGTAATAACAAAGATCTGTTGTTGTCTGCCTGAAGCCAATTCCCAGCTCTCCCACACTGCCCTTCTCTGTGGTGCAGAAAATACTGAAATAGCATTGATGCTCTCTCTAGAGCTGATTATCTCTGTGATTTGGGACTGGGACTTGTTTGAAACATCTCTAGGGAGAGAAACTGTCTAATCATAGCAGTTATTTAATTGTGCCACTGTCATATTTCTTCTGATCTAAAGATTATACATTCATGATGCTTCAAGGTTGGTATCAGCGGTGATTTTTGCCTTAAACCTGATGGATTGGAGTGGAGAATACAGAAAATTACCACAAAAGCAACTCCGTGGGCTTTAGTATATGCAGGATCATAAATTGATTCTTTTTAATACTGCTTCATCTAGACACTCCAGGCATTTTATGGGGTGAGTGGCAGGTAGGAGCTCCTTGTGCTGGTCTGTGGCCTGAGCAGTGGAAGCTGAAAAAGTTAGTGTTAGCTTACAGCCTGCTAACTGGAGAGGCTTTAGTACCATCAGGTCCTTTCTTTCCAACTTCTCTGTTCCCACAGCTCTTGCTGTGGTTATTTTGTGCTGAGGGCTGGTGACTGATGCACTCTGACCTCTCTTTCAGATTTTAGTTCGCAAACTTCCTGATGGCAGAGAGCTCTGGGGCAGGATTGTTGAAACAGAAGCTTATCTGGGTGGGGAGGATGAAGCTTCCCACTCGAGAGGTGGGAAGCAAACACAACGGAACGCAGCAATGTTCATGAAGCCAGGAACTCTGTACGTGTATCAGATCTACGGCATCTATTTCTGCATGAATGTTTCCAGCCAAGGTAAGCTGAGGCTGAAAGAGATGGAATGCCAGCAGGATGGGGCTGACATTTCAAGCTACAGTGGTGCTGCAGTCACTTGTGAGCTCTCTGTGGGCTCTCTGATGTCAGTGACTTGCTGTCATCATCCCTTGGCACCTGGGCTTTGCCACTGTGACCACGGTGTCCCTGTGGACAGGCAGCACAGCAGGCAGGGCCCATCTCCAGCTTCCCAGTTTGTCCCAGCTGGGAGCTGTGGGAGCTCTCCAGGCACACAAAGATTGAGAAATGAGGGAGAATCTGGACAGGATGGAGCTTTCAGTTTTGATGACCTGTGCTGCTGCCTCAGCCACGTGAGGCAGTGAACCTTGTTCCTCAAAAGTGGTGATGTAGAGAAAAACTGCAAGTCATTAATGACAGCCTAAACCTTGGTGTCTGTTGCCATGGCAGAAAACTCCTCTGTCTCCTAGCTTTATCTTCAGAGGCTGAATGAAATGTTGGGGAAAACAAAAAGTCTGAGATGTCCTAAGCTTAATCAGAGTCAGTAGGAGCATGTTAGCTGTCTAGCTGTATCTAAAAGCCAAAAAACCTCACCCAAATCAAAATACCCAGACTGTTACAGAATCTTCAATCTTCTTTTATTATTCTCAAGCAAAAAAAATCAAGCTCTAATTAAATTATTCTGGAATTTACTGAAACTGTCCTTCCACATTTCAAGACTTTTAACAAGCATTACTGAAAACTTCCTTTTCTCCCTTTCCTGTAAGAATCACAGTATTTGCCTTGCAATGAAGCCATTGTTTAATTAAACACCTTGAAATGGCAACAAGTGTTTCCTAGGTAACTACTCACTGTTAGAAAAGATCTCAAACCCAATTTACTTTCTTTTTCACTATTTCAGTGGTAAAGGTTAAAAAGCTTGTGTATTCCTAAGTGGAAATCAAATGTAACTGTGACCATTAATGCTCAGGTTTTGGCCCTTGGACAGAAGCCCAGCAGGAAAACAGTGCCAGGTTATGGTGTGGGGGAAGAGCCTGACTTTCAAATGGGGATCTGGAGTCTGGGGGAGGAACACATGTGAACTTCATTACATTGGCTCTGCCAATTCTGTTCAGATAATGAAAGCACATGGTTCATTTGTCAGGATAGGATTTGAAATATTAAGAATAATACTTTTTGTTAAAAAAAAGAAAAAGATGTTTAGCCTTTGAATTCTAGAAAGATTCCTTTGAAATACACACTTTGGAAAATTTTTCCTTGTATACCTGTGTTTAGTTTTGTAGCAAAGCAGTTAAAGGGCTCCCTGTGGTGGTGGAATTCATTGGATTTTTTGTTACAAACTCCCTCCCCATCATCCTGTCACACAGGACAGGAGTGACACCAGGCAGAGCTGTCACTGCCAGCTTTGTCAGAGCACTGCAGTCAATGCCATGGCTGTGCACATTGTGCATCCCTGATGCAGCTACAAAACAGGAGCTGCTCCTGTGTATGTGCCCACATGCAGGAGGGTTGAAAGAAAGAATCTGGGGAGGAATCACACCCGAGATGTTTTTCTCCAGTTAGAGGGAGAAGTTGTTTAACTGTGCTGTTGTTTAGTCTGAGGGAAGGATTGAGGGAGTCATCTTCATGGTGGCACCTGGGTAGAACGCAAAAGCACTTCGTTCTCTGGATATGGGATAGATCTTGGAAACTTTGTTTTGATTCTGGCTGTGAAAAAACACAAAGAAACCCTGGCAAAAAAAAAAAAAAGTCCCCACATCTCTTGTGGCATAGCTTGGTCCTTCTTCATAGCACAGACCACACTCTGAAGGCAAGCAGCTCAAAGAGACAAGTGTGTCCTCTGAAGCAGTGGAGCTCTGACTCTTTAGGGATCACTTGTTTTGATACACAACCTCACAGCTTCTGACTGCAGGTGGAATAAACCACCTCTGTTCATTGGTTTATGCTGGGGTTCAGGCTCCAGTATCACTTGGGGATGGGAAGAGTGTGTCACCCACAGCCCTGTGTTCATAAAACCATCATGAGATGAGGGGGGGGCTGCAGTATTCTTTGTCAGTGAGGAAGGGGAAATCTTTGTGCACATCACTGAGATAAAGCTCCATCTTGGGGAATTTTACTGTGAGAGGTCTTCCCATCACTGAGTGAAATACTGCAACTGTGTGAAGCCACAGCATCACTACATTTGGAGAAATCATGGATGGTACAGGAGAAGAGCTTATAGAAGAAATACAGCCAAAGTCTTTTAGTGTGCATGAATCCTACAGTACATCCTGAGCAGCAAAATAATCTCAGTACTAAGAGCTTTTCCTAGAGTTAAGAGAGATGTGGGGCTTCCCTCACCTTAGGAAGAGGATAAATGCCAGTCATGCTTCTCTTTGACTTAGCTGTGATCTGTCTCTGGGATTTGCCAAGGTCTGTATTTTGCTGCCAGATCTGAAAAAATAGCCTGTAAAATTGAGAGCCTGGTGATGCTCAGCCCAGGGTCACACTGCAGGGACTTCTCCCTAACTTTCAGCTCCTCAACTAGGATTTTGGAGGAAATATTGGGGAGCACTGAGTCTGGTGGGGGAATGGAGGAAAAAATTCTCTTCTCTCCAGTGGCAAAGGGCTGTTTCCAAGCCTGGGAGCTGGAGCTGTTTCTGGGAAGGAGCAGGAAGCTGCACCAAGGGGGTGTGGGACTCCACAGCCATGTTATGATTCCTGGCTGCTCAGGGAGAGAATTGGCCCCTGCAGTGTTGTTAGATCCCAGCGTTTAGCCCTGAATGCTGCTCATTCTATGGAGTGACTCTTAGCAGGGGAGATAAATCCCCAGCATCCCCAGCTGGCCCTGCTGCTGGTGTGTGCACATTGGGCAGATGCTGAAGGCAGGTGACCCTTGAGAGTGAACTGCTGCAGGCCAGGAGGGGGAGAAAGCCAGGCTGAAGCACTCTGGAGTTAAGCCAAAAGGATTCAGCTACTCTTTGGGAATTAACATCAAATTTCTGACGTGGAAGTTGGTTCAGGAGGACCCAGAGGTGTGAGGGGAAGAAGCAGTAGCTCATCATTGCATCCCTGCACTCTTGTCCTACCTGTTGTCTCCACCTCATCCCAAGGCTGCTTTCTGGGCAGAGTGGGGTGTGTGTGTTGTACACAGCTAGAAAGAACCTGGAAACTTCCAGTTGGAAAAGCAGAAAGGGCAGCCAGAGACAGAAATTCCCAGTACCCCCTGGCTGCCTCTGTGCTGCCCTGGGAGCACCTGCAGCTTTCCAAGTGCTCCTCTCTCTTCATGTGAACTCCCAAGGAACTCGGTGCAATTCAAGTGTGACCACAGTTTCCACTTGCATGTGAGATGGATGAAAGCAAGAAGGGTAATTAGTGATTGCCCAGAATCCCACAGTTGTTCCTGGCAGGGAGGCAGCAATATGATGAGAAGGATGTTTCTTTGTGCATTGATAAAAAGCAGAATTAGGACATGGAACATGTTCTTAAAAATCTAAAATGACCTTTGAGCTCTAAATCACTGTTAAGCCAGGGAAGTGGCTTTTGGCTGCCAGATGAGCATCAATCCCCCTCCTTGGAGAAGGGAGTGCCTGGGAACAGATTGCTGACAGCTGTTGGAATTCAGGCTGTTGGCTTCACCGAGCTGCACTGGGGGCAGCAGGGGCTCCGAGATGGTTCAGGGCAGCAGGCACAGCTCAGAGCCAAGAACCAGGACCTCACTGGGAGCCCAGAGGGGTAATTTAGTGTGGGATTTGTACAAAACATGAGAGGGATTCTATTTTGGGAAATCACAGGTCCTTAGGGATCCGCCAGTGCCTACAAAATAGCCTTTGCCAGGCATGAGCATGGCTCCAGATGTTCGAGGCTGGAGAGGGACAGGGGATTCTTGGGCAGCAGCACCATGGAGATGCTGGCAGGAGGAAAGCTGTGGGTGGCCAGCACAAGGGGACCTGTGTGGGGCTGCACACAGGCCCTGTGCCAGTGCTCTCCTCACCCGCTCAGGGGCAGGAGAAGACCTCCCTGCTGGCCACTGGAAAATACCAGGGAAATGTGTCCTTGTCAGACAGGGAACGTCTGCCCCGAGCTGGGTCTTTGCTTCACTGTCACCTGGCTGCAACAGCTGGGAGGGCAGGAGACCTAAGGCTTCTGACAGGGTGGCAAATCACATTTGAGAAAAGAATTTGTCAGTTTTTTTCATAAAAAGGTCTTCTCTGCTAAGTGTGCATCCCACAGGCAGACTGTGCAGCCCTGTCCTACCCCAGGTCCCTGCCTTGGGGGAGCTTCCCTGGCACATGTGTGCAAATCACAGTGTGTTGGAGCTGTGCAGTGACCCAAGGCCTGTTACACCTCCAGAGGGAGTTTGGATTGGTATCAGCCCAGGCTGCCTCAGCAGTGTCTGCTCCCAGTGCCTGCAGCTCCTTCCCAGGTTTCTCTTTGTCCAGCCTCACTCTTTCTGCTGGCAGCATCCACACTCATTCCTCCTGGCCTTTGTTAGCTGGAGTTCTTGTAATCAGAGTTTATTAGAAATCCACTGGGTTTGGGAGCAGCTTTGGATACCTCTGCCAAAACTGAACCAGATGTATTATTTATTCCTGAACATTGTGCTGACATAAGAAAAAGCTCTTGCCCTCTGGCAAGCCTTGGAGCAGCAGCCAGACTCAGCAACATCAGGTGGAGCTGGGAAGAGCAAGTCAGCACTGCAGAATGAAGGGCACAGAGCTACAGGACACTGGAGATGTGGAGGAGGGAAGGGAGTGCCCTTGGAGCAAAGGACAGGCCCCATGGTTGGGTGCACCAGGCCATTCCCTCCTCCCTCGGGCTGAGCCTCAGGCTCAGAGCTGAAATGCTTCTGGCATTGGCCGAAAAGTGAGGCCTTCCCAAAAAACAAGCCCACACTAACCCCCAGCTCTCGTTCTCAGGAGAAGGGGCTGCAGTGCTGCTGCGTTCCTTGGAACCCCTGCAGGGCCTGGATGCCATGAGGGAGCTGCGCGGGGCCGCCAGGAAAGCTCCCAGCAGGCTGCTCAAGGACTGGCAGCTCTGCAACGGGCCCTCCAAGCTGTGCCAGGCCTTTGGCATCGACAAGGCTTTTGACCAAAGGGACCTGACTCAGGACGATGCCATCTGGATGGTGCCCGGGCAGGATCCACCGGGGGAGCAGGACGTGGTCACCACCACCAGGATTGGCATTGGCAACACGGGAGAGTGGGCACACAAACCACTCAGGTTTTATTTACGAGGAAACAGATTTGTCAGTGTTGTAGACAAGAAGATGGAGAGAGAGATGGCAGCAAGGGGACACTCCCCTGGCAGCTGACAAGTCTTGCAAGTGTCCCAGGGACCAGGACTTGAGCTGTGCTCTGTACAATGGCCTCGAGCTGCATCATGGCAGATAGAGGGGCCTGGGGGGGTTTTAACAATAAATGTACTTTGTCAAAATGAATGGGGCAAGGTGGAGCTTTATTTGCAAGAGACTGGAATGGACCTCCCAGCCAGAACTGGGGCTGGTTTTGGACACTGAAGGCCACTTTCTCCCTTGCCAACAGATCCAGGCTTAATTATGGTGGGTGGGAGGAGAAGGGTCACAGCTCTGGGCTGCTCCCATCACTTCAGCCCCCAGCAGAGATCAGTGCTTGGTTGCTGCAGGAAAACAGTCAAAAAATTGGGTGACAGCAGAGCAGCCTGAAAGGATGAGAGCTGGGAGAGAAGGATGTAGAGGGAGGATCTTACTGTTGTCTGCAACTACCTCAGGGGAGGGGATGGAGAAGACAGAGCCAGGCTGCTGTCAGACAGGATGAGAGGCAATGAGCCACCAGCTGGAAAACAGGAAGTTCTCATTAGCTCTATGGAAAAAAATTTCCCCATGAGGGTGGTCAAACATTGGAACAGAGCCCCAGAGAAGCTGTGGGCCATTCACACCTCCACAGGAGAGGGTTCTGAGTGACCTGAGCTAACACCTTTCCTTTGAGCAGAGACCCCTTCCAACCTCTACCTACCTCTAATGTCCATCTTGGAGAACAAGAATGGGTTTTGTTCATTTTTCCAGCTGCTTTTGAAACCAGTTCAGAACTTAGCACTGTGTGAACCCCCACAAAGAGAGAGCACTGGTGCAGCAGCCTGACTTGAGGTACAGAGAGGAAAAACTTCCAGGATTCAGGGCAGGACCTGCAGGACTGCAGCCACACAGGGACACACTCCCCACTTCCACCTTAAGGTTCACATACAATAAAACAAGCTCAAGTTTTTAAATACTCTTGTCCTCATCCCATGAACGAATTGGGTTTAGCCCCTTCTGGGCAGCCTTTTTTCTGGTTGCAGTAGCTCACCTTGATACTCAGGTGGTGGGGCTGGTTGAGACGGGGCCTACAGTGATGCTGATCTGATTTTTAGGTCAGATACCGTTTTTTGCTTTTCTCTACCAACCCTGTTGCAGCTGCAGGGCCAGACTCGCTGTCATGGAGCAGCTCCTCCAGTGGCTGCTGGAAGGTAAGTCAGCTAAAGCTCCCAGTTTCACCCGGTTTGTGTGGGCAAGTGAAGCTGCAGCTCTGGGAAAAGCTCCAGCTGCCGTGTGTGGTGCAAGGGAAGGTCTTCAGAGGGCACCTGATAATCTTCTAACAACAAACCCCAAGAAGCCACCCCACCATAGAGGTAAAGTTCCCCCTCCCTTCCCGTGTGTGCAGCACAGAGCAGCGAGCTGCTGTGGGGACAGTGGCCTCACACAGGCAGGGCTGAGCTGGCACAAGCTCCTGCTGTCCCCAGACCCTGGCATGTCCCAGGGCTGTCACCTCTTGTTCTGGCCCTGGCATGGCTGGAGGAGCAGCCCCAAACCAGAGCAGGAAATGTAGCCCTGTATCTCATTTTCCTGCTGGACAGCTTTAACCCAGGCCAGGATCCATGTCTGGTTCCCTGCAGCCACAGCCATGCATGTGGGAGGGGGACTGGAGGGACAAAAGCTCTGGGGACAAGCCCCAGTGCCCTCAGCACCAGCCTCTGGGTGGAACATGTCCCTGAACTTGCAGCTTGGCCAGCACCTTTCAGTCCTGCTCAACAACCAAGCTCACACCCCCAGGCACAAAGTGGGCAACAAGGAACACAGAGGCTGCTTGGTGCCAGCCCTGCTCCAACAGACCCTTGGGAATAAGGATATTGGGGTGAGGAAGGAATGAGCTGTGACACAGTGACAGTTTCATGTTTACTTGTGATACTTTGCCTTCCCACCTCTGTCCTCGCTGCTGCGAGATCAGACAATTCCTGGGTGCCCAGGGTCACTCCCCTGGGAGCCAGGCCAGCTGCCCTGTGCCCTGGAGCAAGGCCATGCATGCTGTGCCATGGGGACAGGCTCTCATGGCTCAGTGTCCCAGCAGTCATGCTGGAGAGCACAGGAAACGCTCCCAGGGCACCAGTGTCCCCCTAAATGTGACGTTCTGCCAGCAGCACCACAGCAGAACCCTCCTGTCCCACTGTGACCATCCCTGGGGAGCAGCAGGGCTGGGGAAGGGCTGTGACCGTGGCAGGGCAGGAATCCAGGCTGAGCAAGCACGTGCTGTCCTGCAGCAGGCCCCGGAGCCTCGGGGAGCAGCTGGGACATCGAGGCACGCACGGGGACAACCTGCCGTGTGTCACGTGGCAAGGAGGAGCTGAAACCACCTCCTTCAGTTTTTAGGCATCCTTCAGACTCTCAGCGTGGAGAGCATGGCAGGCTCCTCCCTCTGTAGCAGCAGAGTCACTTGAGGAGTGACTGGAACACGGAGATGACGGGGTCCTCGTGGCTGGTGACCACCAGCACGCTGCGGAACTTGTCGAACAGCATCAGCAGCTGGGAGCGCCGCATGTTCTCGTTGTACATGATCTCCTCCAGGTGGTGCCGGCCTCGGAAGTAGTGCAGCAGCCTGCAGGCAGCACAGCAAGGGAGCACGTGAGACAAAAGCAGCTCAAACTCATCCTGTCACCCCCAAGGTCTCCTCTCCCATGGGATGCAAATCAGAAGGTTGTTTGGGTTATGTCCCTCATTTGCATGAAAAGGGAATTAAGTCATGCCTAGCACAGAAATCCCCTGGAAAAGGATGGGACTCACCCACTGTGGGGCTTTGCCAAGTTTTGCCAAGGTTCTCCTTGGATCAAGAGGTTTCCCAGTCGGGGGCATTTCCCCAGATTGTCAATTTTCAACTTAGTTATAATTTCAGAAGGTAAACAAACACAAGTACCAACGAGCCTTGAGAAGTCAGGACATGGCAGATTTATTCTGTGCTCTCTTAGCTAAGCCTACAATTGCCTTTTGTGACAGCTCTGCAGGAGGGGCCTGGGTACCTGCACTGCCTTTTAGAATAAAGAGCAGTTTTCCCTCACAGCAGCCCAAGGGACTTTGTAACTACAGGTCCTGCACTCAGGATTTGGGCAGCTTGGGTTGGGCAGAGCAGTCACAACAGGGAGATGGAAATAGTGGTGGTAGGCACCACAGAGAAGCTGCAGGAGTTACAAATCCCATGAAGCCCAAGCTCAAGCCATGCTGGCTTCTTAAATTCCCTGTTCTCTTTAAACAAAAACACCACAGATACCCCTTTGCTGGCCACCAACTTGCTACAGCCATCAGAAAACCTTGGCCCTGCACAGTCAGTCACTGCAGGGTCCACAACAAACAGCAGGAGTCCCCAGTGGCTGAGGGCCCCTCCTCAGAGTTCCCTCTGAGCCATAACACCAAGCCAGCCCCCCACGTGAGGCCTGAGTTTGCTGCTCAGTCTCTTGTCTCAACACCCTCCCAAGTGTCCCAGCCACGCTGCACGTGTGACTCAAACACTCCCCACCCCATGAAGGCCCAGAGTCCCTTCCCAGCTCCACAGCCAGCTGTGCCTCCACATGTGTTCCACATCACACTCTGTGCTCCAGCAGCCTTTGCTCATGTTCCATTACCCATCTGCAGCTTCATGCCAACTGGCTGTGAAAATGAGTGGAGATGACATGATCTGTTTTCCAATCCATTCATACAGCTCCCATGCAGGAACAGCCCTCAAAATATTCCCAATATCCACTGGAGCACTCTGGCCTGTTCTGGAGGATGGAGCGGCTCCTGCTTTCCCTGCAGGACCAACACTTGCCTGGCTGCCTCCTGCTGCTCAGGCTGGGCACTCCTGTCACCCACTGCCCTCACAGGAAAGGAGTCACTGTGCAACAAGTGTGCCTCCATCACACACCCCACTGCAGAGTTTTCACCTCTACCCAGTGCCACGTGTGTTTCTCTGCTTCCCAACCTGCCACCTCCCTCCTCTCCCCCACGAGCTCTGTGGGCTCAGAGCAGGATCCTCACTGGCAGCCTGAGGCTGGGCAGCCCCAGCTCGCTGCCAGCTCCCTCCTGCTGTTCCTCTGCCAGCTCTCAACTGGCACCAGTGTGGAGAACATAACTGCTGCCTCCCTGTACCTGCAGCACAAACAACAGAGAGCAGCTCCAGCCTTTCCCATATCTGGGCTGTGCACCTGCCTTGTGCACTGTCTCCCACTGGGTGCTGACATGAGGCTCCTTGGCCACCTCCCCTGGGCCAATGGCAGCTGTGTGACTGGTCACTCACTGGGACAGTGTCAAAGCCAGACTGTTCCCACAGGTATGAACAGAAACATTTGTATTTCACAACTCATATCACAGTTCACAAAGTGACTTTGGGGACTCCCTCCCCTCTGCCAGGCTCTTGTGCCCATGGGCTCATACCCTGGCTCAGCTCTCTTCCATGCAAATGGTACGACCTGGCTTTCTGCAGCAGCACAGTCTGAGCAGTTTGCCAATAAATAAATCCATCTTATATTCAGAAAGAGTCTGGATTTGTAACTGGTCAAGACTAAATACTTTCCACTCCAGTAAAAGCTAGAGAGGATATTAAAGAATATCACAAAAAAGCCAGCTGGAAGACACCCCCAAACTGTAGCCAAGCATCCTGCTCCAGCAGGACTATTGCTAATGCTGTGGAGCTTTTTCAAACCCTTCAGAGATGGAGATCCCTCCACGTGCTTAGGCAATCTGTCCTGGGCTGCACCACCCTCCCTGGGAGGAGGTTTTCCCGAAAGTCCAACTGGAATCTACAGGGCTGTTCTTGGGGCTCACAGCTCCAGAGAAAGTGGGCACTGCCTTTGCCTTTTTGGGCAATGAACATTTATGGGACACAATCAGCATGAGATGGCACTTCCTGGGGCAGTGACACTGTGTTTGAGTCCCTGTTGAAGCTGCACAGGTGTGCCTGTGACAGATGTGCACATCCAGATGCACTGATGGAAGATCATTGCTTTCCACTGCTCATCACTGTTTTCACAGAATCACAGAACGGGTATGTTGGAAGAGACCTTCAAGATCATCGAGTCCAACCCAGCCCTGACACCTCAACTAGATCATGGCATCAAGTGCCACATCCAGTCTCTTTTTAAACACATCCAGGGATGGTGACTCCACCACCTCCTCGGGCAGACTATTCCAGTATTTAATCACTCTTTCCATGAAAAACTTCTTCCTAACATCCAACCTGTATTTCCCCTGTTTTCCCCTCCTCAGGCTGCAAGAGCTGCCCCTCTAAGAGCACTGGAGTGTTCCTACACATGAAAAAGAAAAGAATTCTCTCAGACTAGCAGTTCAAATAGAATTAGCTTATTTCTGGCCAAGGAGATGTCCCTGCTTGAAATCAGAGCAGAACTGTCCACAGCTCAGTGCTGCCAATGAGCATTCCTCAGTGGAGGGAAGGATCTCACCTCCCAATCTCAGAGCAAGACAAATAAGCCCTGAAAGCAACTCCACACCCATGGCTTGGGAGAGAAGCCATGAGTGAAGCCTCCAGCTTCTTCAGGCTTCAAAAGCACTGCTTAATGTGCAGTGAGAAAGGCTTAGTGTACATTACTGAGGATCTAGCTCAAAACAAACTTGTCTCCTTCTCAAGCTTCCTCCTGGAAGGACATGCCAACCCTCCTTTAGCTGCACCTTAGGAAAGAACTTGGATTTAAATTCGCATTCAATGTTATGAGGGTTAATGCAGCCTATTCTGGAGCCAAGCTTTAATAATTCCTTACTTCCCCTTAAGGTTTCTGCCTTCAAACACGGGCTGTGCACAGCCCTGGACAAGCACCAGCACTCTGTGCTGTCTGTGTGACAAGGGACAGGCACTCAGAGGCACCAGCACAGGAAAATGTGCCAGGCTGGACTTTATTGCTGTGCTGGAAATAGCCCATCCCTCTGTGTGCACACACAGCATCCTGGGAAGGGCAAATACCACAGGATATTTAGGGCACCAGTTGTGCATTTATAGCACTTTGCTCTGCAGGCAGCTGTGAGAGCAGAGCTGTTGGCCAGGGCTGGAGCAGTACCTGCATGAGGGTCATGAGGGAGATCAGCTCCTTCAGGCAGCTTCACCATGGTTTTTGCTCTTTCATTGAGAGCAACAGATTTACTCACTCATCTCTGATGGTTACGACACAAAAAGAGTGAAAATACACCCCAACCTACAAGTTGTGGTGTCTCATAAAACCAGCAGTAACCAAGAGGGTCTGGCATGAACGTTCCTACATGTGCACTGCAGCATCTGCCCACAGGACCCATCTGTTTATTGTTTATTTATTGTTTAATCTGATTGTTCCTCACTGTTGCCTCAGAGCACTCTGCACTTGTCAATTCAATCTGTAGTAGACTGGAAATTCTGACTTGGTAAGGCCTGGGGATCTGCAAAAGAATCTGGGGCAGGAGCAAACTGCACAATAAACATCACTCAGCTGGTTTCACAAAGAAATCAGAGTCATTTCTTGCATCTGCAATTCTAAAGCTCCCAAATGGCTCTTTCACCCAGCTGAGGGTATGAGAGGGGAGCAATCACAACATCCTTTACTCTCACTAGGATAACTAAGAATCTGCATCACCACTGAACTGTTCCAAGGAGTCCCCCACAAACTCTGTCCTAAGACATTAAATATGATTTTGTTGTTACTTTCCTTCCTCAGTGGTTTTGTAACAACTTAGCTGGTAATAAAGAAAAAAACACTTCAGAGTTCTCAAGTGGCCAATGTTGCCTCCCAGTCAGGGCATATTCTCTGAAAGGCTGCAGAAGATGGAGGAGACGAATAATTCAGAGAGCAGTAACCCCCCACAAGTTTTGAGAGCTCTGTCAAAGTCCCTGAGCTGTACTCTGCCACAGACAAGGACAGCATCTTCCTGCTACAACAATTTCCCTGGGCTACCTGACTGTGTCCATCCTAGGGCAAGAACCAGGTTTACAGGGGATTACCAACTGAATCCAGAATACGGAACAGCTGCAGTCCTTGCCTCAGGTGGTTTTCTGCTCCACAAGTATGAAAACCAGTAAAAGTTGCATTCCAGTGATGCCACTGAGTTTTGAAATCCTTTGGAAGAAAAAGTATTTCCCCCCTCCCTTCTTCCCAGATGGCTGCTTAGGAAGTCATTCTGCTTTTACCACGTGCAGAACCACATAGTGCCTGGTTTTGTTGAGTGCAAATTTGTAACAACAAAATGTGTGCTGCTGATCACACATCCTAATGCCTTCAGCTTAACTAACCTAAGCAGTGAGCTCTCATCACTGCCAAACACACCTTGGGACACTCTGAAAAAGTATTCAGGCTGGCTCTGTGTCTAATGTTTCCATGGAGTTCACAAACCATAAAATTAAGGAGAGCTGGCTTGGAAACACCAATGGACACAAAATGTCAGCAACAGCATCACTGGGTCCCTCCCTCCCTGCTTACAATGGTTTTTAGGCTGTGCAGTTTTGTGTTTGCCAGGTGTGGACAAGGAAAACCAGCAGGCAAACAGTGAAGTCCAACCATGCTCCCTGACACTTCTGCACACACCCAGGACTCTTTGTTACCAAGTGTTCTTGTGCCACAAATATTAGTTTGTGTTACAGATAAAATACAGGAGCAAGCCCAAAAGAATTTCTCCTCCAAATCCCCAGCTAACAGGATTTGCTCAGACTTCACACCAATCCTCTGATAAAGCAAGGAGGCTAAGAAACAACAACTGCATCCTGCACTGCTCACCTGGCAAACATGCGGAGATCTTCTGGATTCTGGGCAGCTGGGACATTCAGGATGGCTTCCCTCTCGTGTTCCAACAGGCTTGCCAGGAGATTCTCTGTCATTCTCTTATTTAGGGGTGAGTCCCCACCAGGTATCAGCTCAGCACTGGAATTATCCATGCTGGGGCTTGTCAGAGTCATGTCGTCACTGCTGGCTATCAGGGCAAGAGGGAGACACACAGACACACTCAATTTTTATATTCCTCAGCATAAGGATGCAAAGTTTATCAATTCAGGCTGTTTCTGTGCAGCCTTTCCAACTAATCCCTCTTCTCTGGAGAGCAGAGAAAGTGGCTCTCCAAGTGCTCCATGAATCTGCAATTAGTCATATGACAACACAGCGATTTTCTCAATGGGAAATTCAAATGTTTCAACAGAGTCATCAATTTGGGTGGAAAACTGTACTTCTGGAGACCATAAACAGTCCATAAAAAGCATTTGAAAAGAGAATTCCCAGACAGCTGTGCTGGAATACCATGAAGTGGTAACATGAAAAGCCTAACAGCACAGAAGGTGGGAGCAGGCAGAGAGGCTGAGAAGCAATATCCTCTTGTGAGGCAGCCAGAAAAAGCAGATCACAGACTCATCTGACTCACGTGCCAAGAGTTCTGCCCTAATTCATGACTCCTGTAAAGCTCAAAGTTGTACAGAGAATCTCTCCCCATATCCAAGCCCAGCAGTGTTCTGAGAAGGCTGCTCAGAACAGCACAGGCAGGAATGGTGATTTCAGCATCATATCTGACTCATCCTCTTGAAGGAATGCTTTCCTGGAATCACCCTGAAGAATGGCACTGGGGAGATTAAAGGAATCAGGGGACACAAACAGAAATCAATCATTTCTGAGAACAAAGCCAGCTCTGTGTCTCCTCAGGTGGCTCTAGTGGCTCTACAGCCCACAGAAACCAATGCTGCTTGAACAAATTCCCACATTTTCGTTCTGTCCTGAAAACCAAAATCTGCCAGGGGAACACAGAGGATACTTCTGAGTGCAGCAAGGGAGGATGAGGTTCCTTTAAAAAAGAAAGAAGTACCTCTCATAAAAATCTTTTACATGACCAAATGAGAATTTGGCAAATTACAAAGCATTACTTTTTTTCTAAAAAAAAGCCTAGTAGCCCCTAGGACTTCCACCAGTGCCCAACTCTAAATTTAGGAAAGGCTGGACCTAATTAGCAAGTACTGCAGCAAGAGGAGATGTCTCATTACCAAGGCCTGATGGCCCTTGGCAGCACTAAGGGGAGCTCTGGGAGTGAGGTGGAGCCTGAAGAGCAGAGAAAAGTGTGCTCATACTTGGAGAGCCAAAGCTGAGAGCGTTGGGGGTGCTCAAACTTCGTCCCCCAACCCTGGCAGTGAAGGGCATGTCCTCGTCCTGGGCTCGGAACTCCTCCTCGTTCGGGGGCACCATCAGGCACACGTAGGTGTGCAGCTGGATCAGGAGCCGGTGCTGCAGCATCCAGATCACCATCTGGATCAGCTGGGTCTGCAGGGGGACAAAGGAGGGGTTAAACACCTGGGAAATGAGGTACAGGAGGAGAACAGCACACAAAGGGTACACCTGGGGAGTCAGGAGTCACATGGAGAAATGCTTCTTGCCCCACACAGGAGTTTCTCTCTTTTCCAATCACAAAAAGGTGACCAGGCACAAACCTTCCTCACAGCCAGAGCTTCTGTGGGTGCTCAGGCTGCAATGGAGCCCTTCATGATCCACATCTTCATGCACTGCACAGCCTCGAAGGAACCTGCCCAGCCCCTACCTCACTTTGCTGGTTTCTACACAAGGGCCACTAAAATAAATCACCAAAGGGTTAATCCCAGATGGTCAGACTAAAGTGCAGCCTCCTCTAGACAGCCAGAGAGAGGGCAGGGTCAGGGGACAGAGCTGAAGCAGCCAGGGGAGGTGGCCAGGACTAGGAACCCTTTGCTGTCAGATGGGAAACTGCTGATAGGCCATGGGAGAGGCTCTGGAGCCTGCCAGGGCTGGGCAATGCAGAAGCAGCAGCAGCAGCACAAGCCCTGGCAGGGGACAGCAGCCTGAGCTGCCAAGGAGTCCCCTCACTGCAGAGTCACCAGCCCTCATTTCACCTCCCTCTGCTATATAGGGCCAATAAAGACACCTGGGTTTTCAGGCAGGCAAGAGACTCCAAAGCAGTGGCATGTATTAAACATTGCCCAACACCTGCTGGAGACCCACACCATGGGCAGAGCAAGGGACAAGTGTTGTAGGGTCTGTTTTCAGAAGTCTGGGAGGAGCCTTCAAAATGCATCATTGTGTCTTGATTTCTGCATCAAAAGCCTTTTCATATCACTGCAGGCAACTCTCATAGCAAAGGGCTCAGAACACAATCACTGACAAGGCTGTTGGGGGATTTCATAGCAACCACCACTGTTTTGGTGAGACAAACACATGCAGCATGAGCTCAGGCTCAGAAGGAAGCTCACTCTGCTGCATTAATCATCAGGGTAACAGGCCAAATCGCAATAAAAGCCCCAAACCCAAGTTCATCAGCCCACATAATTTTCCTTTTTCCATAAATCTGGTAATTCTCAGTTCCTCCTCTGCTATCAAATCACAGAAGAAACCTCTTCTGTTTGCAGACAGACCCACACCCTGTCTTTTCAGGGATTACCACTTCTGGGGGCTCAGTGGATTTTAATCTTATACTATCTGGGATCGCCTTCAAACACCATTTTTTGGAAAAGCCATCATTCATTTTACATGTTTGACAGAGAATCTACAGAAGAGGGAGGTTGGCAAAAGACACCAAAGACATAATGCTTTGCTAACATCTGAAGCCATCCTGGAAGAGCGAGGTTTACTGCAGCCATTACATTGCTGAAATCCTTCCTTCCAGATGCAGGCCTGGATGGAAAGTTGGTTCATTTATTTTACTTAAATTTCCAACCTGTTGGCACACAGTGACGTCTGATTAGCAAATGAAAGAGATCTGCACGTTTCAGAGCACAAAACAACCCTGGAAAAACCCAAGGAGACAGGAAGACAGGCTCTACCAGACCTACAGAAGCAGTGGGTAGGGCTTGATCCAGACAACCGTACCCTGGGCACTCTGGTGGTTCCATGAATTACAAAACCAGCCAATTTCTTCTGTTGAAGCTCCATGTGCATGGAGAGTCTCATCCAGCCCTCTCTAATCCTGCATGTGCACCATCACCTCCACGCCCTCGTGGAAATACCAGGAAAGCCACCCTGAGGCAGCAGCTGTGGCCCAGTGGAACAAGAAGCCAGGCAGCAGTGGTGTTACAGCTTTACAGCCACAGCCTTGTGCAAACAACCCCTGCCAAACACCTTTGTGCCACCTCTGGGTGGGAGAGCTGGAGATCCTGAGAACTGGAGGGAACTCTTTTTCCATCCTGAATAAACTTGAACAATCATCCCTAGACCAGAGACTGATGATCCCTGACATTTTTCTGTACGAGCCAAACTTCAGTAGGAATTTGGTGCCTCTTAAAACCCAGTCCGAGAAAAAGCCCACGTGCTGCAGCATCCTGCACTGGGCCCTGCTTGTTGGAACTCTGGAGGCTGAAAATTCAGGCTTTCTGTGCTAAAAGGTGCTGACCCTCAAGCAAGCACCACATTTGACTTGAGGCCGTGGAACAGGCTTCCAAAGTTGAGTGATAGCACTGGGGTTGTGGGTGTGTAGTTTGAATAGAACTGCCTGATCTCGCAGGATGAAAAACTTAGATTTGAGATTTTAGTATATAGTAATGTATGGGGCAAGATGGAGAACTTTGGGCATTGTCTGAGTCCTTCTTCACCTTCTTCTTCATGGGTTTGGGTGGTTTTCTGTAAATGGGTGAAAAAGGTCCGCATTGCAGGCCTTGGGTGGTCATTTTTGGGTCAGAAATATAAATAATATAGGTGTCACCTCATTATTGGATAATTAGCACTTAAATAACCTTGGAAAGAGTTTGAGGCACTCCATTTTACCTCATTTCTTTAACTGGCCCCTGCCCATGTGATGAGCTTTGTGCCACCACTGCAAATGCCTCACACCATTCCCACTTCCTCCAGGTTTAGACCCATTTCTTACCAAAGGCAGAAGTGTTTTCACAGATCAGCCCTAGCAGAGGCTTTGCTAACACATTCTGCTGCCTGGACACCAGCACTGCATTTCCATCCATTCTCCATCTGCTCCTCCCAAGCTCCCATGGAGCTCACACAGGGCTGCAGGAGCAGAGGCCTCCCTGCACCATCTGTGCAGTGCTGGCTGGAAATGCTGCTCCTTCCCCAGAGGTGCAGGGTTCTCTCTGTGCCTGCTCTCAGGGCACTTCATTAGAGCTGGGCACTTTGCTGAAGCCAAACAGGCTGGGAGCAGCTTCCCAGGCAAGGACATACTTCATCCCAGGACTGCTTGCCTCAGTCATGCTCTGGCACAGCAGGAATCCAGAGCCAGCCTTTTTTGGCTGTAACACCAGGACTGTGATGGAAACATAAAGTGACATTTACTGTTGCTTAATTTAACTACCAATTCAATCTAAATTTCATCCATGTTCCTTTCATGCTTCCTGTCTGCCCATGCTGCCTCTTTCCAGCCTGCTCTGAGGGGGTCCTGTCTGCTGCAGCAGCCACATCTGCCTTGCTCCTGCTGGCAGGGAGCAGTCTGGGGCTGTTCCCAGAGCAGTGCCAGGGTGTTGTCATGCAAGGCACTGGTACAATGCCCTGCTCTGTGCTCACTGCCACAAGCAGAGATGCTGCACTGGCTTCCAAAAACACAGCACTGCACATCAGCCCAGCTGGGCACTTCAGGATGGCCAGAGGAAAGCTCAGCTCCAAGTCTTGGAGGGAAAAGATCCTGCATTCCTTATTCTCTGGGGCCATCTGTAAAACTCTTGAGAAATGTGTTAAATTTCCTGCAAGGATTCTTTAAGGCTGTTTTCTTTCCCAGACCTAAAAAGTTAAGGATAACTGGGAGCAGCAACAGGTTCAGGAAAGGGAAAGTAAAGCAGCAGCCTGGAAGCACTCAACCCCAGCTTGTTCTCACTACGTGAGGAGACAGTGAAAACACAGCTTGTTTTGCCTGCTGAAGCACACAAGCCCCTTTTCTCCAGCCTGGATTATCCAGTTATTTGATGCAAATCCTCTTCAAGGTCTGACTGGAGAACTGAGGGCTGCCTTGGCTCAGGATGATGACACCTTCAAAGCCACTGGGGTGCAGGGATGTTTGCTGAAATGTATTACCTTCCTGTAGCATTCAAACCATGCTGTTTCACAGAAAACACCTAAGCTATGAAAACTTCTCCCTGTTCTACAGGAAGCAGACTCTGAAAACTCCTACTGATGTAGGATGAAACATTTACTGTTTAATATTGCCATTTTAATGATTAGGTAACAGCTCTGAATTCTCAGGTTAACCATTCCCTCCATTCAGGCCTAGCATGACATATTCTTTTAACTTACTGTGCCAAACTCCTGATTTTATACCCAGTCCAACTGAATATAAATGCATCTTAATCCCACTTCCCTACTTCTGCCAACAAAAGCTCCAGTGGCTCCTAATGCCTTCCAGCAGAGCAGCCCCATGTGCAGAGTGGCTCCCTGAAGACACAGCTGCCCATTCAGGGTGTGCAGGCAGCTCAGCTCCCCTCCCACTCCATCCCCTGACACATTTTCCTGCCTCATTTTCCATGAGCCCTGCACAAAGCTCGGCACGTTTTCTGCAGGCACAAGGCAGAGGCCTCATCTCCCTGTGCCTGACTCCCAGCAGGATGGCCCAGACTGACTAAAACAAAAGTGAAAAGTCAAACAGATTTTGTTCAGCAGCAGCTGTCCTGCTTTCCCATCTGTTTTTTGGGGTTTTTTCTGCAGTTATCCACATCCCATCAAGAGAGAATTAAAAAACCACAATCATAATGACAATGTGCATTATGATAAAGGGGATGCAGGAAGGAAATGGGATGTCTAATTCACCTAGAAACACTCCTTACAGGTGAGGAGATCCCTCCTGCTAGTCCATGTTTGTTCAAGGTGGAGGAGAGAGGTGTTACAGCTTCTGAAGCAGATAAATTGGCTGAGGTTACAGTGCAGAGGAGGGGAAGCCACAAACATCATCCCTAACTCTTGGTTTGCAAAGCAACTTCATGCAGAGTAGCTGGGTAAAGAAATTTGATGCTGGACAAAGAAATCCTTATCCTGAACAGCAGGTCAAAGCCTTCCCCTGCACCAGCAGCAGTGCCTGGCACAGATCCTGCCAGTCAACATGTGCTGACTGAAGGCTTTGGGTCACCAGGTGCTCTGTGCTTTCCCAGGAGGTTTGGAAGGGGTGTGCACCCCACAGAACAACCCCAGAGCTGCACCCCAGCGTGCCCTGCACCCACAGCAAGGCTGTGCCACTCGGGAGGAGAGCACAGGGACACGAGCCAACAGCCACAGGCAGCAGAACAATGACAGCTTCTTTGGGGTTGGGATAGAGGAGATGCAAACTGTTTCTTTTCCAGCAAAACACCAAAAGTCAAGATGAGATCCCTTTTGTGTGAGCTCACAGGATCTCCCCATCCCTTGGATGCACCCTGGTGAGAGCCAGGACAAACCCAGGCACTGCAGCAAGTCCTGTTGATGTTACAAGTCACAGTGGAGCCAAGGGACAACTCACTGTGAAATGGGGAGAACAGGTTCTGCTTCCCTCACCCCTGCAGCTGCACCACCTCTGCAGAAATCACCTCCCTCACCCTGTGCCAGCCCTGGAGCTCACTGGATCTCCCCCAGTGAATTCCACCTGCTAACCTGGCAGAAAACTCGTGCAGCTGAAACAAGTTAAATGAATGGAGTCAGGCTGGACAGGAGCCAGAGCTCTAGGAAAGGGAAGAGGGAAGGGAGGAAGGCTCCTGTGTGCACACACCTGGGAGGGGGAAGGAAAAGCAGCTCAACGGCCTCAAGATCTCTTGAGGTCAGCTGAGCTGAGGGCATGGGCTCATCCTCACCCTGCTGCTGTCCCAGGGAATCCAAGGAAAACACAAAGAAAGGGAAGCAGCAGGGAGCACTGCGTGGATACCAAAATCTCAAGTGACAGATACACACTGACCAGGGCTTCACTGCAATACACTGCTCCTCATCTCAGGCAAGAAAAGAGATCAAGATGACACAAACATGACTTTCACTCCCTGGCACAGGGCACAGCTGAGAGCACTGGCAGGCCTGGCACTCATCTGACACCTCCCACCTACTTGACAGGCAGACAGCAAAAGCAGAACACAGCCATGCACTCCCAAAGCAGTCCTGTCCTTGCTCAGGTTGTTCATATCTCCTACCAGCCAAAAAATACCACAGCACACAAAGTAGAAAAATGAATGTCATTTTTTTTTATCTGCCCAAAGGAATAGAGGAATTCCACTCATGTAATGGTAATTGAACAAAAATAACTTTGTCCCCTTTCAAATCAAGCAATATTTTTGTATAAAAAAACAGGAAGGGCACTGAGAGCTCTCCTATTTCCTATGGTGGGCTTTATTAATGCCTTCTGTATTCTTTACCCATCCAGAAGCACATGCCAAAAGCAGGGAGCCAATCCCATGCTTAAGAGAAGAACCAAATGGGATGGATGCCACAGATGCCGTGAGGCCACAACAGTTTCTGCAGAAGATACAGCCCCTCCCACAGTACTGACCCTCAGCACAGTGACCTTCAGGAGCAGACAGTGCCCTCAGCCTGATGAAAAGCATGAGATAACAGAAAACCACTGGAAATCTTTAAAAAACCTCACATCCCCTCCTGTGCACACAAAGAATGAAACTACAGAGAGAAGTCCCACCTTTGCTGATTTTTTTCAAAGGCAAAGTGAATACATTTTGACAATATTTACAGTTCAGAGTACATCTTTTATCACAGCACAGCAGAACAAAAACCCACCCACTTTTCATTAGATTAATTGCTGTATTGATTAGATCTCTGTTAATTACAACTGGAGCCTGACCACTTCAGGGCAGGGATTGGAGTCACGTCTCTTAAAAGACTAAAAAACAAAAAAATAATACAAGAAGTCCTACATAGGTAAATCAGAGTAGAAGAAAATGTACTGATATGAAAATATATAAAAACTCACTCTAATCTAAACTCCCCAAAGAATGGTCACACTTTGCTTTATCAAAAAGCCACAGCTTTTCACAGCATCATCCTTCATCCTTCCAATAAGGCTGAAAGGATGATGAAAGCAAGCTGTGCTGCTGACCCTTAGGACCCCACCACGGACAGGGGAGCAGCAGAGGGAAGGTACACACTCTAAAAAAACACTTTAGCACTGCATCAGCTCTGGCAAGCATTTATTGCACCCTTCTTTCAAGGCATAAGTGCAGCAGTAAGTGGCAGACTTTTATCTATGTGTTTTAAACAAAAGTAGGACGTCTGAGAACAACCAGAACAATTGAAGGAGAAGTATTAAGGCAAGTAATTAATTTTAAAAGGATTACTGAGAATGTCTCCTGAAGCTACTGTAGCTAGAATAAAATTAATGCTATGACTTCAGCTTCAATTTTCAGGATACTTATTTGTCTGTAACTACAGTGGAGTCCTGCTCTTCCCCAGCCTCCCAAGGTGGCAGCTGACCAGTGCATGCTCCTGGGATTAGGCCTACATCATTACTTATCTTTATCTCTGATCATCATCTCTGTAATTACAGCCAATTCTTCCCCCACAGCTGTGCTGGAGTGCACAGGTGATGGTAATCTTCTCTGTATCTGAGCAGGGGCTAAACCCATGGAGCCACCAAGGCACCCAAGTCTGAAGGCCAGGAAAAAACACCAGGAGAAACCAGCCAAAAGAACTCTGCCTATGCTTCCTGTGCTACACTGAGCCACAGTCAGAGGTCTAGACTCCTCCATGTGGGAACAGAACAGTGTCAGCCAGGAGACATCACATTATTGAGCTCCTTGCAGTGTTCCACCAGTTCCCAGAAATGCCACAAGCCATGATCGATGCACAAGCAAAACAGCTCACAAATCCCAAATCCATATTTCATTAACACAGATCAGAACACTAAGAAGCTAATGCAGTGACACGTGGACTTCTGCTGACCCCATGCTGAGCCTACTTCCTCCAAAAGCCTTTAAACAATTCCAGTTTTACAGCAAAACCAAGTGAACAGGCAGATTGCTTTTAAAAACAGATTGTGAACTTGGAGCAGATGGAATAGAATAAAATCAAATGTGATTGTGAGGAATCCACAAACTTGATTCAGCCCTACCAACCGATGGCAGTTTGGAACAGACCAAATGGAGTTTCAGTTTTCCCTACTACATCACTCCACGGAAAGAAACATTCTAATAGTTCTTTTAGGACTGTGCTTTGCCAGCACAGAGCATCCTCTCACCTTGAACATCCCCACAGCTTTTTGGCACAAGGACATGAAGCAATAAATCATAAGGCTGGAAACACAGTAATTGAGGGCTTGTAAAAGTGCAAGAGCAGGTTCCTGAGCGAGTGCTGCAGGAGCAGCAGCATCCCCTGTGAGCAGCAGAACAAGGAGCAGCGGGGCAGGGCCCAGCTCACCTCCTGCACGGGCGGAGCCAGCGGGTTCTTGAACTCGGAGAGGGACATCGGGAGGGAGAACTTGGCCAGCATGGAGGGCAGGTTGTGACCCCGGAACTGACAGGAGAAGGCGTCTGCCAGGGGAGAGTAACTGCAGGAGAGAGGCAAAGGCACAGGTCAGCTCTGCAGCGCTGCTCGGGGGAACTCTGATCCAGTTAAGCATTGCAGAAGTGCCAATTCCCAAATGTAATATTCCCTGTGATCTAGAAAACCCCCGAGCAGAGTTGATGGCATGTTGTGTCCTGCAGAAACCAGCCAGAGGCTCGTGCACTTTCACCTCAGCCTTACATTCAGTTTTATTCAAGGTGTGGAGGGAACCCAGAGGAGAAGAATGAAAGTGATAGAAAGTCCAGACCTGTGCAGCCTCTGATCAGAGGGACAGAGCTTGGGCAGGATGCACACACGACCTCTGAATGTGCCAACTGCAGCTGCGGCTGTGCCCCCTCCCCGTGCTGACAGAATAAGAAATATGACTGAACAGAAGTAAAGGAGAGTCAAGTTAAATATCAGGAAAACTGCCTTAGCATTTCCATTTCCAAAGGTCTTCAAGAACAGCACTGCCGTGTTTGACACAGGCACAGTTGTTGTTGAATGACCTCAAGGTCCCTTCCAGCCCTATTTTTATACTTCCATCACTGAAGTTTTGATTTAAAACTATTTTCCTATAACTGAGTTCCAACATAGAGTCTAAAAGCATCTCAAAATCCAACAGAGGAAGGGTTGCCAATCTTCAGCAGAGCAAAAATACCCACCCCTGCCTCCACATCTTCCTTGCAGTGGCTCTGCCTGCTCTCCAAATGGCCATGCTGCCTTCTGTCTGTGACAAGGCACAAGTATGGAATGCCAGCACATGAAACAACACAGTGGCAACTTTTGCTGCTTTTCGTTCATGTTAGTATGCCAGCTACACAGAGAGCCCTAAAAACCACTTAATCATAAAGTATTTTGGTTTGTGAATGTTCCCATATTGGACATTCAGTGAGCAGGAGGACTAAAAATACTGACAGCAGCTTCACAGGGTAAATATTGCTTCCAGGGCCCTCTCCACCACAGAGGAATATTGATCTGCTCTGCTGCTCCTCCCTGCCCACACTGGCTGTGCAAGTTCAGGCTCATGTAATGGTTTGTGTTTTGCACAGTCTCAACAAATTCATGAAGAAAGATCCCACTCTGTACCCAGCCAGGGAAGGAAAGTGTATCTGCACTCCTCAGCACTGTGCTGCCACCAACACATTTTCCTTCTACTTACAGGCAGACACTGGCATTTGGAGAAAGCATGTAGACATTGTTTTCACAGAGAGGATAAATAATAATTGCTTTGCCCCAGTAAACAAGATGTGCTGCAAGCTGGAAAACCTGTATTGAGAAAACAGGGAAAAATTAGGGGAGCAAAATCAATATACAAACTTTCAGCAAGCGTTCCATATAACAACAAAAAAGTCTTGTTTGAGCTGAAATGAAAGAAAAATGTTCCATCCTTTCACTCTGCCTTCAGAATAAATTCATGGTTTAATATAACATGTGGCAGATCAAAAAGCATTTGACAAGGTTATGAATTTCCAGAGATTCGCTTCACATTTCTAAGCAACTTAGTATTTCCTGCCTCAAAGGAATTCCTTCAAACTGCATCAATACAAGTTTAGTTCCTTTTCACGCCCCCAAAAACTATTTTTCTTCATGTACAAAATGCATTGTGTTATACATGAAAAATAAAATACATGAAAAATAAAACAAAAGAATCAGCTCCTACTATGACAGAAACATAAAGGAAACCAACATTGCCCTTTTACTGCACGGAGGTATTTCAGTAATGAGCTACACAAAGTATTTTAATGTGTTAAACAAGTCAGTGGTTGCTAATGGCTCTGGAAAAGCCACATAAATAGTGTCTACAAGACATAAAATGCAGCCTGTGTCATTAGATGCATTTAACTGTGCTTTTTTGTGGAGAACAAAACTACAGAAGCAGTAGGGAATTTCCAGAGTTCATCCCATAGCCAAGTAACACCACAGACCACTGCAGGCAGACCTGGAGTTTTATTACAAAGCAGGACCTTTCCCTTGGAACAAGAGGAGGCACTGACCTATGACCAGGAGAACATGTGATGATGAGCTGTGTTTCCCACCACACAGAGCACAGGTTGTGTCCCTGGGTCTGGATCGACCCTTAGGAGCATGGAGTGGCCCTTCCCCCTCTGGGATCATCTCATATAATCATCCAAAATGATCACAGTCCCCCACAAGGGTCTCTCAGTGGCCTCACAACTCATGTGAGTGCCAGAGTCTCATCCCTCCACTGGCACAAACTTCCCTTTCCAAGGGCTCATCACGTCACCTCCAGCAATTCGGATTTGAGAGCTGGTTGTCACTACTGGAAAGGCATTTGGAAAGAGCTGCTGGCTTGGGGAGACTGGCTCAAAACCTTTGCCCAAGTCTAAACTAAATCTTCTTCCCATGACTTCCAAGTCTGTGCACTAATGGCTGAGGGAAATGGATGGGAAGGTTTGTACAGGCATTCACAAATCTTTGGTAGAAAAGATCTTGGCAGCTCCAGGGGAAGCAACATATTTGCCCATGGCAGCTGTAACCATTCCCTTGCATTTTGGGTGCTTCATTTGCCTGTAGACATCAATGTGGCAGGACCCAGACGGGCCACTGTGGTGTCAGTCAGGAGTACAATTTGCTCTGGTCTTAACTGCCAAACACGAGGCACAGAGAAGACAGAGCCACTGTCCTCAGAGGGACACAGGGACAGGTCCTGAGGCAGCTTGCACAAGGAGAACAATGGGAAACTCCCATTAGATATGAGGAAGGGCTTCACTCTGATGCTGGTCAGAGAGGCTGTGGGAAGCAGCCCTGGAGGTGCTCACAATTTGAAGAGAAGTTTTTCACCAGCCTGTTTTAATGGACTTGTCCTGAGCAGTGGTGAGGACTAGAGACCCCTGGGACCCTGAGGACTCCCATCTGAGGTGGGATGTGGCTGCAGGGCTGCCCTGCACTGTCCCTGCACCCCTGCCCTTTGTTTCTCCAGCCTTTCCCCAGGCTCCAGGGCTGGTACTTTCTGCCTGCTCACACTGAGGGAGTTGCCATGCTCCTGCCCCACAGAAGCAGGAGCACACAGGAGAAAACACCTCGTGATTTAAAGGGCTCTCAGCAGCTGCTGACAGCTCCCCGTACCTGCAGCAATGCCAAGTCAGCATCCTGAGCCAGTTGCTGCAAATTCTTCACAGCAGAGGTAGTTTTAATTACTCTCACCAGGGCAGGAGAGCAGTCCAACGGGAGCTCATTAAGCAATGACTTCTCATCATTTAAAAGTAATAAGGCATGGTAAGGCCTGCAGAAAAATAGAATACATTTGCACAGTAAACTGCAGCTTTTCCTGAAGGCTTTGTTATTCCCACACCACGATACCTGGGGTCAATGTAATGGTAAAAAAGGAATTTCTAATATCATCCTTTTGCTCTAACTGGGTTCAAAAGAAGCCTTTTTTATGTCACAGCATAAGATACTCCCTATAAAAAGGAGACAGAGGGTTATATGATAATTGGATACCCCAGTGACAAGGAAAAAAGACTGCACTGTATTGGCACACAATTGAGAACAAGACTGAAAACTGCTCATCTGCATTACTGAAATACAGAATGGAGCAGAAGAAAGGAAGAAAGCAGAAGCTGGTTACTTCTGCAGGTAAACAAACACAGGAAATAAGGTATTACAGGACCTGGGCTCCTGCAGCATCCCCTCAGTACAACCATCTAAAGTGAACACCAAAGCTGTGGCATCTCACCACCATGAATCCAGCAGCACCACAGAGCCACAGCAGCAGCTCCAGGAGTCCAGTCTGAGCCCTGGGCCCCGCTCCTCCACAGCCCAGTCACACCATCCCCCTGCCTGTGCCACCTCAGACATCTGCAGCATCACCCTTGGAACAGGAGCAGGGACTGGCCACACTCTGAGGGGCAGAGCTTGCTCTTACCTGATAGATTTCAGACTTCTCTCAATTGCTTCTGGGGGTATGAAGTTGGTGGCAACATAGTGGATTTTGTGAGGAAGGCAGAAACTCACTTCCAGCCAGTTGTTGATGTGTAAACGAACCACCCCTGTCGTGCAGAGACTAAAAGAGGAAGGCAATAAATCCATACAGAATTTACCCTGTATCACAAATGAAAACAGTGGTCCAGGGTCCCCCCTGCACAGAAATCAGATCAGGACAGGAATAGGCTGAACGCACCCTATCTGTTCCCAGGCTGGCTGAGGACCAGCTCACCCTAACTGTAAGGGCCCCCTACACTTGGGACTTCCAGAGCACCATCCCCTACAGCATTTTGAGGAAGATTTGAAAAGACTCCACCACTGACCTGCTCCCTCTGCTCTTAACATTGCAGCAGTGTCTCAAGTTAAAGAAGTTCATTCAAGACCTACTTCAAGGCAAAGGAAAATTCCCTAGGCCAAAGCTGCAAAGATGAACTGGGCACACTGTTTTCACCTCCAATTTCCATCTTCCCCTCCAAGGAAAAAGAAAAGAGGATGTGTGTACTGGGCAAGGGCTGTTCCAAGCAGCACATTTCCACAATAACAGCCTCCTTCAGTTCTGCTTTAGGTTGTTTGTTTCCTTACTAACCTGTTCCTGCTTGTCACATGAAATCACAAATGGGCCTGTTACATGGTTTCTTCATTCTAGGAAAGCACAGGGACTGAGCTAAACCCTTAAGCTGACTCCAGACAACAGGACTGGAGTGGAAGTGATGGATGTCTCAGGAATAATAAAGACAATAAATCTGACCCTGGCACTCAGCCTGAAAGCAACAATAAGCCTCTATTACTGAAAAAAACCTAGAAAAGATGGAGATTAGAGCCAGGAACATCATTCAGGTACTTTTACAGATGTCTGCAAATCTAGAAAGAGGTGGAATACACCTCAGGAGGGAACTATACTTACTTAAAATGGGTAATGTACCATAAGGAGCTAAGCCAGCACCACCCTGCAACCCTGACAATATTCCCATTCCATGGGCAGGGGATGCTGGCCTAGGAACAGCAGTGCTGGGAGGAAGCAGCAAGGCCCACCACACCTCTTCATGAGTTAGGAGCACATAAACTTGCTGATCAATCTCAAGCAACAGTTAATCTTGTCTACACTGGAAAACTGAATTTCTCAGTGCCCTTCAATTTTAAACTTTCTTCCCAAATAAGGCTTTTTGGCTTCAAATCAAATTTCAAAGTTTGCACTCCGAAAATTCCAGCCTGAATTTTAGGTTCAAAGTGTGTTGAGACTCGCAATTTGACTTCTGTGTCGATAACTGCCATGAATTTCCCCCTCTACACAAACAGATTAAAAAACATGCCAGGAACAGGCCAGGATTAAATGCACATCTTGGAAAAGTCTTTATGTGGTGATTTAACCATTTATAACCAGCATTCAACTGCAGGTCACAAACTAGCATGCTCTTTCTCAAGCTCATCTGGCTGTGTAGAGGGTTTGGAGAGAGCTGAAATTCCAGCTTTAAACAAAAACATTGGGTAGCTTTGGCTGCTGGTGCAACTACTCACCAAACCACAACAGAGTGGTGAGGGAGCAAACACCATCCCCTCCCACCTCGTGCATGATCAGACTCACTGGGGAACATCTCACTGCAGACAACACTTTTCAAAAGGTTTTGTTCTCAAATCTTGCATTGAACTCTGAAAAATGCTGATTTTTCAAGCTGCAAAGGGAGTAGATACTGTGTGTTTTCCTCTTTTTAAAGGAATCCAGTGTCTGTCTGGCCCCAGCAGCTCTCATCTGCTCAGAGGCTCCCAGCCCTGAAGGAACATGCAAAGCACAAACACCTCTGGTTTAGTTCATTAAATGCTGCAGCTCCAGTAACACTGCTTATCCCACCACAAAACAACTGACAGATAAAGCTGGATTCCCTCAAAATACATCAGGGAAAAGGGCTGAAGCTGTGGTTATCCACACCATCTCCCAGGCCAAATCCTCACAAGGGGAAACATGGCAATAAAGGAATGGGACAATCGAGTTCAGAGACCACCTGAAAGCTCTTGGGGTTGTAAAAACAGGTTACCCAAGAGCAGCAGAGACATGAAAGCACAAAACACTTGCAGGGACATTTTCCCTGCAGAGTCTAACATTCAGACAAAGATCCAATTGGTTCCTTTCTTTCTTTGGTCCAAGTGCACCAAGGCAAAAGCTTTAATTACTCTCCACAGCATAATTTTGTCTACAGTACACTATACAACAAGAGCCTAGAATTAAAGACAACAAGAAAACCAGATTTTCAGTTCTGATCTGGATCTTAATTTCATTCTTCTGCATTTGCATTCAGCTGCACAATTTCCAGCCTTCATTATAGCTTTATGCACACAATTTCTCCTTCACCTGCCCCTCCTTGGATGAAAAACAGTTTAAGTGTCTTTAATTTGACAAGGAACAAGCTACACCCTGCAGCAGCAATACTTGCAACTGCCCTTAGCCAGACAGCAGAGTTAAATAATGTCCCCAATACAGACACAAAGATTCAAGCAATAGGATATTAAACCCTCCAGGACATTTTATTCCATAAAAACTTCATTTACACCCTTTTTTTTTTTTTTTTTAAATCTCTGGTTTGATAACACCTGATGAGCAATTTGAGGGGTACATGAGCAAGGATCAGGATGATCAGATAACAGAGTTTAAAACTGAGACAGGGAGAGGCACACAGGAAAAAGCTGTTTAATGTCTCTCCATCAAAAGGCCCATGAGACATCTCATGATACAAGAAGGAGCAAAGTTCAGAAGAAATAGAAAGAAACACAAAGTAGTTAAGTCATGGACCCCCTTATCAGAGGATGCTGTGGTTGTTCAATATTTACCCTGGCTCACAGGACTGTGGGCTAATTCTGGGAAGTGGGATCAGCTGAAAGCTGCTGAATGTACAGAAACCCCTCCAGAGCTGCAGGAAGCTGGGGAATATTTTAGGGACCATCACTGCTCTTTTGCTCTATTCTGCTATGTCCTGAACTGTGAGCTACTGCCCCAAAATGAGAACCTGAAAGTTTGCCAGCATCTCCCAGAAGTGCAGCCTTTTCTGTAACTACTGGCAAAACTAAGAAATCCCACTTCACATTTATAAAAGAGTTATGAATTTTTACATGTACACACCTCATATCACATCTATCCTGCTTATATCAGAAATCAACCCCATGTTTTTGAGTGTGGTGGAGGTGAGCTTGTAGCTTTGGAGTTTGTTTTTCCTAGAGGTTGTGACTACTCAGAGCTTTGAAATGATTTCACATTTCCTTATAAAGGACAAAGGACTGTCTTTTGATAAGTAACTCTAGTTGGATTATAATTTACAGCACAGCCACAGAAATTACATCTAATAATTCCTTAAGTCTCATAGAATTATTCCTGAGCTGCTGAGATGGGCTAGATCTACCACTCAGTTCAAGTCTCACTAGGCTAAAAAATTATAAAGGCTCTTCTTGTATTAAAAAGAAGAAACAAACAATTCAAACCTCCCCAAAAACCTCTCCATACTTTCACTGTTATTACAGTGCAAAGCTAAGAGAAGTTTGCTAGAACCAGACAGTTAGTTAGTAAGTATCAAGCTCACACATTATCTGCAGTTGCAGATAAAACTATGTGAAAGCTCCTTAAAAGAGACACATGTTGTAACACCAGTAAGTTTTTCAGCACTGGAAGTCCTGAAAACTTTCTTGGGCCTAAAAAACATTGCCTTCTGTTCCACACCAATGCTTCAGTGCAGGGACGAGATGAATGAAGACTCTGAATTTTCTGAACTACTCAAAAAGAAACATTCTGGTTCTCTCCATTAGAGAGAAAATGTCCCAGGAAGTAGATGCTGAAAGCCTCTGAGCTGTCAGTGTAATATCACTCCATTTCCAGTCAAGATGTCCTGGGTACTGATCCTGCCTGATGGAACACAGGCAATTCATTCAGAACCAAGGAACACTTTGAATGACAAGAATATTCCTCTACTTGTGGTTTTGCACAAACCAACTTGCTCAGGAACATGTTTGTTCTTGCCTGAAATACCTCAGCACCATCTACAGGAAGCCAAGGGCTCGACAGCACCTCTGGAGCAACCCTGGAAATTGGGCTGGAATTGCAGAAATCAGCAGGCACTTGGAAATGCTGGTTGGAGCAAATCTCAAACGGAGAGCTGAGCTCCATCTGCAATTCAAAGTGCTCTCTCCACTCCACTGGCTGTTCTCCTACAGCCAAAGGCTATGCCAGAAGTCTCTGTAAATTTAGAACAGCACATTGTCACTGCATGCATCTGAAGGTTTACCCTTCCCAGCAGTCCTTTCTCCTTAAAAGCAGCAGAGCAAATCTTTCCATCTTCCCTCTGAGGTCATTCACACTCCTCCACACTCTCTAGGTGGCCTAAATCCCTCTTGTAATGTGGTGTCCAAACTGGATATTCATTACAGCAGGAGTTTTACAGCTGTAAGCAGGATTGGTGCCTATCTTACAGACAAGACTTATTTTATGCATTCTTGTCTATCTGCTTTTTTTTGTAACCCCATGTCACTTATGACTAACCCTCACTTCACAGAAGACCACTCCAGAGCTGCTGCCACACAGGAATAATTAATTCATCCTGGATTTACAGAAAAAAAATTGTATTTCAAGAACCCTTTTTCTACTTTATTAAAAAATAATTTTAAATCTATGCCTGTCTGGTAAGGTGCTGCAATTCCTCTCAGCTGATCTGACTGCAGGTATAACAAGCATATTTTCTATGCTCTCATATGAAGTATTAATAGAAAAACCCTGCAGAACATCTCCTTATCACCCAACAACACTGTCAGCTCCTTTTCAAGTACAACTTTCCAATCAAGCACACAGGCACTTCAGATTTTTCCCAACACCTTATTTCTTACATTTGCTTTTTACAGCGCCATACAAAAGTGTCAAAATCCAACTTGCACCACTTCTTCCCCACTCACAATGCCCAAATGAGGGAGAAACTGCCTTGTTTTACAGCTGGGGGCAGCACCAAAGTGTATTTCTCCATGGTCTGTCTATTCCTCATCTCTTGGAAGGCTCATATCAGCACAGTCCATCAGCTCGGGCTCTGTTGCTACAGTCACAGCGAAATGCCACAAGATGTCACTGTGTCCCTAAAATGTTTGGAAACACGATCAGGGTTTGCCCAGTCATAAACACATAGCCCTAGAGGAACAGAAAAACATAATTGGAATATTAGAATTACAGGCTGCATAAAAACTACCTCTACTTAAAAGTTTAGCCCAGGTTTTGTGCAAGGTGTGGGGAACCATATATCACACTGCTTCAAACAAGACAAAATTCACAGCTCTTGAACACAAAGAGCAGCTTAGCAAAAGTTTTCTGATGTTCTCTGCAACCATTGTATTATTTAGGCTCCCAGTGCCTCACCCTACAGGGCTCTGATCCCCTTTGTACACGGGAAGCCACAACCCAGGGAGGGTAAAGGCTTCCCTGAGGAACTCCAGCCTGATTCCCTGAATCTCTGACAAACACCCCACGCAAGGGGCACAGCACCTTCCCCCATACACACACAGAGGTTCTGTGTCCCTCTGTCCAGGCCCTTCCCCAAGCACATTTCCTGGCTGCAGGAGCCTCAGAGCCCCAGGAGGCAGCACTGACAGGCACAGGCTCCTGCTCAAATTCAACACCAGCCCCACACTGCTTTGAAACCTTTGCCAGAACTTCTAATCCGGTCAAGAAACAGCATGTTACACTTCCCATTCTGCTGGAAGTCTCAGCATCTCATCCAAATTTGCTGTCCAGACATGCACAAATGGGGCCAGGGCAGTACCTGACTTGCCACCAGTGCTCCTGCAGCACTTTCCCCTTAGCTGCAAGTTTAGAGCACTTCCCCACTGTTGTAATATCCCTGTTATGACACTTGTCAGTTCTACAGTTCACTTGTTATTAGGTGCCCCTGTGCCAAGGAAGAAGAAAATAATTCTTAAAGCTGTGACAGACATCATGAACTTTTAAGAACAAGATACCAAAGACAGACCAAGGTACTGATTAGGATAGCAGTTCTGCCAACATTTCAGCTGTCAGGCTTCACATTGCTCTGCCTGGTTTAAACCCCTAATCCCAATGATTAATAACATGAGGAAGTGGATAACATCCTTAGGAACAAAGCCAAGAGATTTCAGTGAGAAACAGCATATTGTGAGCTAGGACTAAAATACAGCTTACCTGTCATATGTCTCTTTGAGATCTCTGGCCAGTTTGCACTTGGGTAGGATGTGATGAAAAGGTGACTGGGGTCCTTCTGTGGCTATGGAAAGATTGAAAACAAGAAAGCAAATAACTGACCTCAAAACAAAGAGTTTCCTCTTCTCCCACTGGGTATCAACCTGTCCCTTAGGGACAGAATTTGTATAATTTTTATCTACAATTATCTTTCAAAGCTTTTACAATAACTCAAGTTGTACATTAAGATAATAATAGTGAATTATTGCCAACTTCTGCTAAACCTCAACTCAGTTAAGCACATGTAACCAAATTTGACAAATGATGACTTTAAATGCTTTGTTTTTCTAGATGTTAGCTTTAATTTTTAATGCTTGCAGCAAGATGATGCATCACTGTCAGAGTTCACCTTAAATAGTGCATATTGTTATAGTACATTTTCCAAGTACAATCTATAAAAATGCCCTGTAACTGTTTGCTAGCCAGGTAACAGCATGTGAGAGTAAAGCTTCCACATAAGGAGTCTGGTGACTCAGCAGCCAGCATTAAAGCAAAACTTGCTCTAGGCCGAGTGAAGCAGGTCACACAGGAGCTCTTCCATGTCAGCCTGACAGGGAGAGGCAAACATGATGGCTCAGGGCAGTCTCCAGGGATTGTGTTGAACTTAACTAGCAAAGAAAGCAAAGAAACTACTTCACCTCTAAAACTCACATCTCTGCAGAGGGATAGTGAAGGTAAAACACAGGGAAAAGCTGTCAGAATGCTACAGAGCACCAAAACTTGTTCACAGCGAGAGAAGCAAGGAGGCACAATCAGCACCTCTGTGAGGCAGCGCTCCTGGGCAGAGGCACTGCTGCTGAAAGCACTCACTCTCTGCCATGGCAGACACCTCGTCCTGGATGGCCAGGATGAGCTTGGCCTCGCGGGTCAGGTACTGGCAGCGGCGCTCCTCGTGCTGCAGCACGATGGCGATCCTGCGCGACAGGTTGTGCAGGCAGCTGATCACCGACGGGTCCGCGTTGGCCTGAGGGGAACAGGAGCAGCCACTGAGCCACAGGGAACTGCAGTCACGATGGGGAACGGGGAAATGGATTGCCATTGACACCAAAAATCAGCCTCTCAACTGGAGAAAGAACAGAGTTTTCTCTACCAGCAGCCAAGCAGAAGCTCAGAGATGTCCAAATGTAATTTGGATTTCTAAGCCTGTCTGTGTGCATCAAAAGAACACCACACCTGGAGCAGGACACTGCTACCTGGTTTGTTTTTCCAGTTGTTAATGGGCATTCTGCTAGCAGAGAGCAAAGAACTCCGCACACTTAGACAAGAAAGTGTCAAACTATCTGAAAAGGCAGAATGCCCCAATGTTCAGGGTAAACTCACTGGCAGCACAAGGGCTGCAGTGCCTCTAACATGTCTCACTCACTCCCTGTTGCCACACTGGTGTTTGTCCTATGTACCGACAAGGCAGTAACTAGGTAACAACTACCAGCTCGTGACCAACATTTTCGTCCCAAATCTGAATTATTAATTTGGATCTATGCTCCCAAAAAATTCACAAATATGGCTTATTACCAACACTGCATTTATGAAAGTCCTAGAAAGAAAGTGCTGGAAAAATCTATCAGATCAGTACAGCTGCCAAAGGGGGTGAGGGGAAATTCAGTAGCTCCAGCATGAGTCAGCAGCTGCTTCATGTTTGTTAAGACATTTAAAGGAATTTAAAGTTCTGGCAAGTGACCACTTGGCACAGAAAACAGCAAACCATGACTCATCAGTTTTTTGACTCGACTGTTCTTGCTGAGTCACGCCACGTTGGTAGCCCTGAAGCTCAAACACAGCAGGATCAGTGCTGATTATCACATTTGGGCCTTTGCCTGCTCTGTCTGCCCACTGCAGATGGACACTCATCTTTATCTCTGAGGGCCTCCACCCACCTCCTGCACTGCACTACTCCATCCTAGGAAAAAAATTCCACTTGCTTCTTGCCCAACACTTTCCAGAAGCCTGACTGCTCCCTGTGAACTAAGAGTGTCTCATTTGGCAAATGGATTGAGTGCTGCATCACACACACAATTACATCAGTATCATCACATGGCTCAAGGGCAAAGAAAGCAAGTTTTCCTAGAAGCACTAGAAATTAGATTCCAGAAAAATGTGGGCTAGTCCTCATTGGTTTCAACACTTCTGCTGACACATGGCTCAGTGTGCATCAATGTGTGTGATAGCAGGTGCATCTACATACACTTCCCTGCAAGCAAAGCACAGCGCTCTAACAATTCACCAAAACAACATCTCTTAACATGTGAAATCCAAAATCAACTCCTCCATTGCAAATTCAGCCCTCTCTGATCCAAGAGTGCCCTAAAGCACAGGAACACTGGATTCCCAGCAGAGCTCTGTAAACAACTTCTTGTTTGATTCAGGTAATTGTCTTGTATGAAACCTTGCTCCTCATCTGAGGACAAGCCATGCAGGCTGGGGCCATGTCCATGTCACCACTGCAAAGCCAGTGCTAAAAAGAAAAAACATTTCCTTTCACAAGCAGGGAGCTGGGGGTTTTTAAATCATGACATTACATCCAGTAGAGCAAAAATCAACCATTTCCATAAAGATGACTATTCCAGCTCCCTCTTTTATTTTTAAACAACCTGTGGACTGGGAAAAGAAAGCCAGAGCTCAGAAATTAAGTAATTCTTGACCATAATGAAATTTCTAGGGCTTTATACACCTAATTAGCCAAGGCAGGATCCCTTAACACCAGCATCTAGTTAACAGAGGAAGCCTGAAAAAAATTCCAGGCAGAAACTATGTATTTGTTCCAGGTTTTTGCTGAGCATTGAAACCTCTTTATTCTTCATTTGTACCTTCTTCTCATTTAGCTGCTCAGCTGCTGCTCCCTGGCACTCTTCCTTTACAGTGACCTCACTGCTGAGAGGAGGCAGCTTTCAAACACTGGCCATTAATCATAAAACAAGCCTGGAGTGTGAGCCTACTGCATTCTCTCATGCATCCACAGCACATCCCACTGTCAGATGGAATGGAGACAGTCCTTACCCTTAGTGCAAACACCACGTTGAACAGAATCATGGTGGGCATCTCTCTCTTTGGTGAGGGGTCAGTTTTGGACACCTGAAAAATATTTTTTAAAAAATCCCATTGGCTAGTGTCAGTTGGAGACAATAACGAAGGGAAAGTAATAAAAAAAAAAAAATTAAAAAAAAACCTAGTTAAATAACAAGCTGAGAAAAGAGAGCAGATAAAACAATTTATAACATCAAATATGACTTGCAAAAAATAGAATTATGATTTTGGTTTTTATTGGAGTGTCACAGTTACTCTACAATGCCTTTGCTGAGCAGCTGTGAAGACTTAAACCAAAGCCTTTTGGCCACAAGCAGGGACTGAGTGTCAGTTAAGGGAGCACTCTTACTTCGTGTCTTTCTTATTACATTTAGCATCATTAGGGACTTTAGGTTTAAATTTTTTAGCACAACTGTCAAATACATTTTAGCATATATTGTCAATAGAATTCCTCAGATTTCTCATCTCAGGCCACACCTATTCCTTCCTTTCCTAAAATCCCCATCCAAACTGCATCCTGTTCCAAGCTGCTGCTTTTATCAGACTAAATATGCTCTAGAACAGCAGTACTAAAATAAAAGGTTTGATTTTTCCCTTCCTGCAGGATTACAAACACATTATCCAGCCCCTCTATTCTCTTTGTAGCAGAAAGCTCCATCCCTAAGGCAGATTCAAACTTTCCATTGAGAAGAAACAGCTGGAGCTGAGACAAGCGAGTGGAATTTGCACAGCCAGACCAAGAACTCTGTTGCCACAAGATGGAGCACAACATGCAGAGGACATTCCCACCCCCCCTGCAGCTCCCTGCTCAACGCCCACCCAACCCAAGTGCAAACAGCTGGAACCTGCCAGGCCAAACAATAGTTGCTCTCTACCCGAAGTACGTGCAGCATCTGAGCCAGGGCAAACACAGAGCAGCATCTGCCCTTCCCCACAGCTTCCAAGCACCAGCAGTGAACTGCTTGGTACTGAACTCCAAAATCTGACTGCTTTCACTCAGGAGTCTCAAAAATTAGAAAATTAAGAGGTGATACACATTTTTGTTGGTTTTGGTTTGGTTTTTTTTGTTTTTTGTTTTTTTTTCTGAAGTGGTTTTTTTATTCTGTCAGCAAGGCAGTGATGGGAGAGTGGTAAAGGCACCTTACTGTGTTTATCTGTTCTGGAGTTACAGGTTCCAGGACGTCTTGTGAATTTCCAAGTGTAAGGACTGATCCTGTGCTTTCCTTAAAATCAGAGAAACTACCACCACTAACATCAGTTGGGATGCAGGCTAGATTTCATATCACTTCGTGCCCAGAAAAAAAGAAGACTGAGCTGGCAAAGAAAATGCTGAAGGAACTTGAAGAATTCAGAACATTGCTTTTTATGTAGCAATCTGGTACACAGGATTAAATATTTGTGCTCTTCTAACTCCTGAATCTCATCAGAGTAAGAATTTGCTGAGCTGTCCTGTGGATTAATTTACTGCAGTATGAACTCTGAGGAAATGCAAAGCAGAGGCTGCTGGGTTACTCCAGACACTGCCTGAGAGCTCCATGGAAAAGCAGCTCCATCTGGCTTCCTCCTAACTGCAGGAGGGTCCCAGATTCACTGACACAAACCAGCAGAAAAGGCTGCCACATCTAGAAGATTCTGGACTCTTAGAAAGTTCTGGGGTGCCTCCTGGGGTGATAAGACACACCCAAAAAGAAGATCCTTCAGAAGTAACAAAGTGTTTACAGCTCTTTATAATTTTGTTTATTTGCCCAGATGCAATTTTATTTAGACAAATGGAAATGAACTGACATTTCATGCAATTAGGATTAGACTGACTGGAAAGAATGTACAATACTAAGTGGTGAAAAAAATGCAAATAGAAGTTTTCAACTTCGTTTACAGCACTTTTAGGAAGTTGGGCCTTTCGGACGAGATTAGTAAAATAAAGGAAAATGATCTGAGGAAGAACAGGTCACTGCTGTCAGAGCTTTGAGGGCACCAAAAGCTCCTAATGGCCCTGGCCAGTCCCAGCTGAGTTCCCATACACACACACCCCCCAGTCCTTGACCTGGGAGTCCCAGTAAAGCTCAGCCCAGGGCCTGAAGCTGTGCCTGTCTCCAGGCTGGACCTTGGATCTGTGCCTGTCTCCTGGACAGACCCTTGGTCAAGTACATCCCACCCTTGCCCTGTCTCCTTCTGCTTCTGGCTGGGGTCCCAATACAGACCCTGGCCCTGGTTCACCACTTGCCTTGCCTGGGGCTGCTGCTGGATTTGCACAGCTTGGGTACACTTAAATCCTGTCTTCCAAGAGAGTTCAACCTTTTCAGGACTGAGTCTTGGTGATCCTCCATGACATTTCCTGTAGACTCACAACTGAGTTCCCAAAGTAGCATCTTTTGATGCTTTAGGCCAGCTCCTCGCTGGGATCAAAGCAGTCTGGTCCTCTAAATATCAAGCAGCAGTTACCAACAAGCTGTTTCCACCTCTAATTATAGCTACAAAGCAGGATAGAATTGGCAAGCAGACTTCTTTTTCCCCTGAAAAAAGGAATGACTTAGCAAATTCAATGAAAAATGAGACCAAAACAGTTCAGTTACAGGGATCAGTGTTGGATTCAGAAACTACCAAAGCCTAGGTCATTCCTACAGTTGATCAGGAAGAGGGAACAGGACAGGGAATATTTGGAACACAGAATTATGTGAATTCTTTCCTGGATTTAAGCAGGGCCTTTTACATAGCCCAGGTAGCAAACTGCTCTCATTCTAAGCACCTAAAACATAGGCCATGGAAGAAGGTCTCAATGCAAACAGCAGCCTGACTTGGTCCACAAGAAAATTTTAGATCTCTTTCAACATCCTACATATTCCATCTAAGTCTTGTGGATCATCTTCAGCCTCAGGAAAAGTTAAAAGCCAAACAAGGCTGACGCAGCTTTTAGCATTTGTGAAGGGGTTTGGTGGTGTTTTTTTAACTGCCACATTAATTAGAGGTGCTAAAAGCTAACTTGCAGTAACTAAAATAGTGAGAAACAGCTTTTTGAGCTGGAGTGCCAGTTTTGCTTCTCTTTACTCACATTGCTTCCCTACAGTAACCAGAAGAGTTTCTGTGATCACTGACAGCTCCCTCAGTTTGCCACTCACTCCACTGACTCAGAAGTAAGTAAAGGAAAGTAAAACCAGGATCAAAAGCCAACATGCACATTCTGAATTCCAGGTTTCCTCACTAAAACCAGGCACCTGGTGAAGAAGGCAGGTCCCCAGAGGGGATCTCAAACCGTACCTGCCCAAGGGCATGCTGCAGCAACGTGGGATGCCCAACAAAGCGAACATTATCAATCTTCAGCTCAAACTTTTTGCCACACATATCTGACTTGGTAGCCAAAATTGTTGCCAGGATGACATCCGAGAACCTTGAAGAGCAGAAACAGAAGTTAATACAGTTTTCAAATAGCACACCCCCAAAGTGTTCCTCCAAATATAGACATATTTAACTCCTCAGTTTTTAAGGCATTGTAAATTGTGACTAGATTGCTGTACCTGGAGTAGCACCAATTATGTAAAATTAAGGACCCCTAAATTACATCCCTCAGATCATCACAATTATCAAACAGGAAGCATTCACAACAAAGACTGCAGGGTCATGCTCATTTAATTACATGCTCAGCAAAATACATTGAAAAGATTAGATGCAGTTTGCTTAAATATAAAAACAGCTGGAGTTAGCCATTGCCTGGATTTAGCTGCAGGTTAATGAACTTACTAAGCAACTACATATTGACACAGCCTGTCACTCAAGCACAACAAAGATCTTTAAGCCACCCAGTATGGCAGAGGGGAAGGCAAAAAAGAGCTGATTCAATTAGAAGAAACACAGCCAATGCTTGTCCTTCCCTTTCCCAAAGCTTGTCAGTGACATTCCAAGTTCCTCACTTAAGAGATCTCAACTTGTGCTCAGCAGACCACTGGCACCTTCCAAGAGCTGCCCAGCCTCACCTGGGCTTTCTCATTTGATAAATCACACTCAGGACAGAGCAGGCCCTTCCCAGTGCCCAGCCATGGGGTTACTGGATTGCTCTGGATTGGTGGGGGCAAGACAGCAGCTCTGAGACAGGAGGGCAAGTATCTACAAGGGGTCTGCCCTGTGAAACAGCCACTGCTGCACAACCAGCTAAAAATCCAGTGTGACAAGGGAGGAATTCCACAACTGTTCTCTCCAATGGCTTTGCCATATTGGTCTGGCCTCTACCAACACTTGTTTTCCTCAAGGTGTCCCCTGGGACAGTGAAGCCCAAAGCCACAGTGAAGAGGACCTCAGTAGCTAGAGGAAATCTTTTGCTCTAGAATAGGAGCAGTGCAAGGCTTGTTTTTAACAAGTTCTCTCCTCATCTGATTTCCCAGAGGCTCCTATTTAACCAAATGAATTTCAAACCATTTTTTGATGAGAGCTGGTTTTAAGAATGAAAATGTTTATTTCGTTTTCTGTATTTACACTCAGGGATGTGTGTCCCTGCCAGACCATCCCCCTGCAGCAGGCAGGTATCCCAGATAACCCAGTATCACTCAGAGAGGAGGGCAGGCATGGGTGTGTGCTGTGCTCACCTTATCTCTTGGCCACAAGTGAGCTCTCCTTGCCCAGAGAAGCAATTAATGGACCTTAGTCCTGCTTCCCTCTGAGTCATGGACTACTACAGAAATTAAGACAAATGCACTCAAGGACATAGGGAGAATTTCTTTTATTTACAAATATTGGAGATGAAGGATCACAGAGGTCCAAACTGCCAAAGCCCCTGGGGTTTGTACAAACTGGTCACCCTGACCACAGCATGCTGCTTATGTTTGGTTTATGGAAGGAGCAGCTGTGTGCAAACTTCCAAGCAGACTTGACTGCTCTACTCCAAACTAAGGGCAAGCAGAGACTAGCCAGAGACTCCTGGGGCCACTGAGCCCATGCTCCTCAGCCACTGGGCTGCACAACTTAGGAAGTTTGGGAGGAAAGGGCAAAGCAACCTGGAATAGGACCTGGACTGACAGTCCCTGGAGATTACATTCAAAATAGAAAAAAAAAGTCACCATGACAGCAGTGAGCTTCTCCTCCTCTTTTTTGCCCTGTTCAGCTGCTTGCTAATAGGCTCATCATGGAGCCAGGAAGATGGGAACAGCAGTGGATCCAAAAGGAGCATATGTTTTGGGGGGTGAAGGGAGAAGGAGGGCACACTAGAAAATGTCGGCTTCCTGGTAAGAAATTAGTTACCCTTCCCTCCTCCAGCCTTGGCAAAGGATACCTGGGAGCTGAAAAACTGATCATTCTGATAACTTCCACAGGGAATTACACCAGCAGATCCTTTAACAGATAAATGTGGTGCTAAAGGTGGGAATTCAGCAGTTTCCCAGGAGAGCTCTTGACACCAACAGCCCTGTCTGCACTACCTTGCATGTGGCTCTTTGGGGAGGAAGAGATTAAAAGGCTGACTTTGGAAAGTCCACAGGATCTTCTCACTAGCAGGGTCTTCTTTGTCTGAGAGAGTACAGGAATTGCAGCTAAGGACATGATCAGGGACAGATAATCCTGACACAGGTTCACTTCCTAACACCACAGGCTCTCCCAAGAGTCTCCAGCCCCATTCTCCTCCTCTGACAGCCTGGATTTATAGTTCTGCTGTCTGGGGTTTTTTTAACCCTCAGTGCTCTACATAATTTTGACATTTCTTAGGCCTCAGGACAATAGGGAAGTTGAGGAACAGCAGATGTGTTATTCCCATTACTTCAATTCATCACCTCATCTTGGAAAATAACACTTTTACTTTAAATATTTCAATACACATTTTCCCATCTTTGGAGTATATTAAGATGACCTAAAAACACTGACTTCTCAGAGCCCAAGAGTTTGTTAGAAGCAGATTAGGTTTTGCAGTTGGGCAGTAACCCTTCTCCTTTTACGAGATTAGTCTGAGCATTGTGAATTCCAGGGGGAAGCAAACCTCTTCTGTACTAAGGAGTTCAGCAGGCAGAAAGAATATACAATAAACAAAAGCTTTGATTTGTCCAAAACATTTTAGCGCTCCTCTCCTGAGCACAACATAGCAACAGCACACTGTAAAGAAGGGGGGAAGATTCAAACAACATATTTATTTTTTCCCCCAAGAACAGATCATAATTTTTTATATGCCACAGGAATTCAAAGCAAGGTTTTTATAAAGAATTTTTCTTTGAAGTAGTTTATAAAGGATTTGAGTATGCCGGTGAGGTTTATGTTAAGCAGGGACGAGGGATACATTATCTTTTCCTTCTGGGGCCCTGAGTTAAGCACTCTTCCCTCTCCATGTGTAATTACCCCATTTAGCTGAGTGGGGCACCAAGAACAAGCAACCAGCACAGCTGATCAAATCTGGGTCCTCTAAAGAGCTCTCCATCATTATCCTGGGATTAAATAGTTTACTCACTGATCTGTACTTTCAAGTCATTTCCCCTCAGAAAACAATTTGACTTAGTTGTTGGAATAACTGCAATGCCAAGGCTATATCTATTGTACTCCCAGAGCCTCCCAGCTTTTCCCAGTTCACACCCATTCTGGATTCCCTACAGGAAGCACAGAAATGTTAGTAGGACCTTGGTAATTATCCTGGCACAAACCTTTAGCAATACATTTCCTACAGACACTGTGATTTAGCATATAATTTTCTCATCATTCAGTATAAAACAGAAACCAGAAACAAAAGCACAATTAAAAGGATGGTGAGAAAAGAAAGCCATTCTAGACAAAGGTGATTGTTTAGAACGTTTGGTCTTACCCTGAAACCAATTGCTCATCAGTTAGAGGACATTGGTCTCTGAAATGGGAACATGGCCATAAACACAAAACAAAACACAACAAAAGAAAATAAACAAGGCAAGTACACAAAATACAAAAGAAAAAAACAAAAGAGATAATATTAAAAACTAGGATGAACTATTAAGGGCAAACTCCCATAAAGGAAACGTAACTGTTGAGGAGAGTCAAAAGTTAATGGACGGTGAATTCCAGGGATATATTGCAGGCTGTATGACAACATGGAGAAAACAGGCTAAGGTAATTTAGTCCTTGCACCAGTAGTGGCTGCTGCCATGTGTCTTCCCACAGTCCACAGCATTTATGGAGCTGATCTCCATGGCACTTTTTAATTCATGCTTACCTTAAGAGAAACAGAAGAGGTTGCAGCCTGATTTAGAGCAGATTCTAAACCTCAGTTTCCTTCCTAAACTACTACTATCATTTCCACCAAAGAACCTCCCATGCAGCCCCAAATGACCCACAGCTCTTCCCAGCTGCTTCTAGTGCTTCCATACTCAAAAGACTTAGGAAAAGATGACAAATGTTTATTGTTGCAGGATTCTGTGAAGGGCCTGGCACACACAGCCAGCACTGCTCCTGCAGGGATGCACAGAGCAGGCACAAGGCTGGCCAGCCTCACAGCACACACATGAAGTTTTTCTCTGCCCCTCTCTGTGCCCCAGGCAATGAGCACAACTTAGGAAGTGGAGGCAAAGAATCCTGAACCCTTCTTTGCAACAGGTGTACAGAGCAGGACTCTGTTAGCACTTTTATATCAGAAACACCTGCTTCCATTTTAACAGCCAACTGCCACATTTTCCCCCAATTAAGATTTTAAAAGGACTTGTTTCCTGAAACAACTCCATAAATGTACTGAAAAATGAATCTGATAAAAGCTTTACACTATCCCACATGAGAAGGAGGAAACTGAAAACCTCCAACAATTAATTAATTAATACAAAACACAGCAGATTTCCCAGTCACATTGAAAAGCGAACCTAGAGAACCTAAATGACAAACTACATAATGGGGTGATATTACAGGAAGGGTGTTTCAAGGAATGGGTGGATGAATGGAAAAGCACAGGCTTACAGAAAGGAAGCCTTTCAGAACAAATACAAGAACACTGGAGTCACAGAATCACAGAACGCGTAGGTTGGAAGAGACCTTCAAGATCATCGAGTCCAACCCAGCCCCAACACCTCAACTAGATCATGGTATCAAGTGCCACATCCAGTCTCTCTTTAAACACATCCAGGGATGGTGTCTCCACCACCTCCCCGGGCAGACTATTCCAGTATTTAATCACTCTGTCAGTGAAAAACTTCTTCCTAATATCCAACNGCAGAGCCATCCCATCTTCCAAGCGGTCGACACACGCTCCCAGCTTAGTGTCGTCTGCAAATCTACTAATGAAAGATTCAACAGCCTCATCCATATCATCAATGAAAATATTGAATAGAGCTGGTCCCAGCAGACCCCTGAGTCCAGTGAAAGAGGGACAGAGGAAACAAATGTTATCACAGGAGAAGTACTGTTGGTTAGAAAGGGACATTCAAACCCTTGTTTGAAACTTGGGGTTTTTGTAACAGAAGCGTTTGCTAAATTTGCTAAAACTCCTTCAGTTAGTCAGCTCTGCTACTAAAAATGCAAAGTCTGCTGTAACATATGTTACTATATGTGCCTCCCTATTAAAATATTTGCTTGCTGGCTATACCATCTTCAGAAAAACTACAAAAAAACCTAATTCAAACCAATTTAACATAGCATTATCTTATGGCTTCAAAGGAGTAATTGCCTCATATTTTTTCAGGGAAAAGCAAAAAGACTGGCAGGCATCTCCATAAACACTGGGAGGGGGTGTATGCCTGGTGAAGCACTCAGAAACTGAAGGATGTTTTTGAAAAGTGCAGATGATGAAAGGCTGAGAATAAGCCAACAAAGAGAGACACTTGACAAGCAATTTGTTTTGACAGTGAGTGTCTTCTGAATACCTTTTTGTTGCATGGCCACCATCAACACACCTCAAACACTTCTGCTGCTCAGCTTCCTTTCAGCAGGAAGTAAAATATGTATTCTGAGGACCCAAATACAGCTCCATTGAGCAGAAATTAATACAGGCAAACACACCCCAGCAACCTGGAGGAAGGATTATCATGAATAGGCTGCCATTGTCTATAAAAAACCCAAAAAACATAACAAAGACCAGGAAATTGAGCCTGGAGGCTAAGAGAAATCCAATTATCTATACAAATATGCTACATGGAAATGGAGCTAAGGCACCTAAACTGATCTGATTTTGTCCTTCCTGAGAGCATTAAGAAATACATGCACCTCAACTGCTCTAGGAAAGGTCAGCTCCAAAGTAATTGTTCTGGGTTCCAATAGCTCAGGGGGAACAGCAACAGTAAATCTTACCTAGGACACAATTTGTGCTAGACTGCTAATAAATTAAAGACAGCCATCCAGTTTAAAAAAGGATGACTCCATCCCTCTTAGGAACTATTGCAGCTACAAGATAAATCTGAAATAACCTTTGTATTGAGCATGCAGTGGGAAAAACCCAACCCTACAACATTATTGAATTTGCCATACACCACCAACTCAACGTAGCAGTCTGCCCACTCCACAGCCTCAGTTTGTGCCACCAAAAACACCCGTGGGTGCTACTGACACACAGGGATTGAAAGGAACCTTTTTCCAACTCTTCCTTGATGAAGTCTTCCAAAAATAGTACAAAACCACTTCATAAATTACTTTTATTGTGGACAATTTCAGACAGAAAATGGTCACCACCAGAAAACAGAGTGGACTTAGTGCTGATGAACTCTCTCCGGGGACTGAGTGCACTGAGTCTCCAGGAAGGGAACTGCTGCACTGCAGGAGAAGGATCTTACAGGGATGGAGCTGCCACTGAAGGAATGGCTCTCTCAAAACCAGCTGCTCCTTTCCTGGCCCCTACAACCTGATCTTCAATGGAAAAATGCACACTGAAGAAAGAATTTATAATGTTGGTGAGGAAAAAAATCAATGATGATATTGGTTTCATGCCATATGAAAGTTAAACTCCTTTCCTTTCCTGCTTAAAAAGCAGGTGTATCTCCCTCCCTCCAGGGGATCTGCATTTTTCTGCCTCCACTCTCCCCTTAGAATACCTTCTATTCCAAGGCACCAACTTCTGTTACTTCTAAAATTGCCTGATACAAATCACAGTTGGAGGAATCTGTTGCACAGTTTTGAAGATGCCTTTTTGTCTTCTGCTGGAAGAAGCGTCTGTGTACTTAAAGCTTGCATTTTTTTCCACCTGTATCAGTCAGTGAAAAATATTAACTTTGCCAACAAAGCTCTCCTTGTCTAACTTAAATAAACAGCACTTAGTACACAAAGAGCATCAGCACTTTCTTCTACTAGCAGGTGCCACTGAAGAGGACACATTTAACTGCTGCACCAGTTGTGTGGGATGCAGGGGACTTGATCAGAGTGATGATTACATTGCTGCTGGGAAAAAAGCTTTCAATAATCAAACTGGAAACAAACAAAATTTTGAACGGGATTTTGAATTTCAGAAAGCAGATGTCCAGCCATGTAAGCAGCACCAGCAGTGTGCTGGACTCCAATACCCAGCATCTAGAAGAAATAAACTTCCAGAGCAACAGAAATGCTGCTGCTCTTCTATTTCCCTTTCATATGCATGGGAGATATAGACAGATCTGAAAAAAATCTTTTATTAGTAACAAATGACCAGGAGATCAAGCATGACCTTTCATGCCCAGTGTTCTGGACAATCTAAATATTTGTTTAGTGTAGGTTACACACCAGCACATTCAATTTAAAAACCTGTTTCAGGGAAACAGCAGTTTTCTCACCTGGCCATCATTTGAAATGATAAAAGTTTTTCCTGCATCACTGCAGTAACCCCATATTGTCTCACACTAATTCAGCAACACAGGCAACATACAATAAACACAGCCACACATTAAGTGCTTTATCCAACCTACCAAAATGGCAGGGGCAATAAGAATCAGTGTCAGACAGAAGCTGGTATCATTCCAAAACCTTCTTAATCTATCTAGGGAAATTCTAGAGGGTTTGAACAGCCACCAACAAAACCCCTGGGATAACCAGCAGATGTGTGCACTGAGCCCTCCTGCCATGCCCAGCCCAGACTGAGAAGCCAGTCACCAGTTCCCAGCCATACCAATGGTTTGCCCCCCTGGAGCTGTGCCCTGTCCCTACTGCACTCACTGGACACACAACCAAAGGCTGCATTTGAAGGTTTCAAAGGCATCAGAAGAGGCAGGAGATACAAACAACCTCAAGCAAAACGTGTTTTGTAAGATCCCAGTCCTGGAAAACCAAATTGATGATGTTTACCAAACAACTGATGGTGTTTACACTCACTTGGGTGATTTTAGTTTCAGCTAAACTGTTCTCTGTCATAAAGTTAACAACAACCTTATATTTTTCTTTTGGGGAGGGAGGAAAATGATGACTACTTCCTTAGTACTCTTATAAAAGAGAAGAGTAACGACTTCCTCTTTTTTATTAATATTGGAGATTAAAATACCTATCACAAAAAAGTGATCTATGTGCCAACAGACAAAAACACCTTTTCTCTCCCAGATTTCTCTTATATCTAGTACTGATAACTTTAGAACTATGCAGATTTCAAATGCTCAACAAAAACTAATTAGAGGGTCCATCCACACATACACACGTGCTGAACACCACACCAGCTATTTTCAGTGCATTTGTTACCCTCTGATTTCCTGTACTTAAAAAACTCTCTTCAAGTCTCTTTCCTTTTGAGCCACTGTGTCACTCCACTGACACAACAGCAGCTCTGTCTGGAGAAACAAAATTAGTTATTCATTAGTGCACAGCGATTCCATACAACCATTACATCAGCTAGAGAACAAGTTGAGGCAACTGAAAAAATATATCCAGTTAGAAGTAGGCAGGAAAAGAAAAGTGGGATTTTGCCAAAGGATTAATACTCCTAATTTTGAAAGGGTAATATTGCCTTTCTAATAAGCACAGAATAGCTGGCCTATACCTTGCCCAGAAAACAACAGATTCAGCAGCATTCCCTCGTGAGACAGTCCTCTTTACTAGGCACTAAGTTGCTCATAACTTGATATTAAAGTGGTTTTTTGCCAAGTTATCTTCTATACAGTCCAAGAGGATGTGCCCAGGAACTAGGAGGCAAGAGAGTAGGAGGCTGTCTCTCCTCTATTTCAACCTGTTAGGCCAGAAGAAATGTTTTCCCTCCTACCTGGAGTCCCCATCTTGATCTTCTGTGGTGTCACCAGAGCCATTCACAGCATATCGACTCCTTGGTTTGTCTGAAGCAAAGAATAAAGATAAATTCACCCAGGAACAATCTGCTTAATGTGTGTTTGTATGTTTTTCTATTCTCACTCAAAAGAATGCAAAAAAAATAGGAGAAAATTTTTATCCTTCAGGGGATGAAGAGGAGAAAGTGAAACATTCACAGAAACCAACACAGGTAACAGTTTGCAGTTCAAGAGCAAAAAGTTAAATCCTGACAATACAATTTCCCTCCTTATTACTAAGGTTTTGGGACAATTATAATGCTCCCATAGTCACAGAAGGGGAAATCCTTTACCAACAAAAAGCAGGAGGGGGGTGGCAGGGAAACAGTCAGGGAAAAAAAATCAGATTTTATCTATAAAAATGGAAAGGGAATTAGAGATGATTCTCTCATCATAAACTGACTCACAACCTAAGCAGGGGAGTTAAACTTCTCCTGACACACGGCCATTAGCACATAACCCAAATCACACAGCTTCATCAGCCCACAGCACCTTTAGGCCCTGCACTGATACTGGTCCCAGTCCAGCCACAGGCACTGCCCGGACCACATGCCTCAAAGTAAGAGTGCAACTAGTGCTGGCATATGAATAGTCCCATGGACCTGTTTTCCAGGAGAAATTAAACCTCCCCTAGCACACTATTCGAGACCACACACTAAAATTTCATCATTTCTACCCATTATTGGCTAAAGCGTATAGTGTTTACTGAATCCCTTCTTCCAAATCAGTGCCTTCCTTCTCATCCTGCCTCCTCCTTCCCCTGCAGCTTCCAAAACCCACAGGATTCACCTGCCCCGAGGACAGCAGTAAGGCACCAGGTGGATAATGACACCTGGCACTAACGTGGTTCAATTCACCTGAGATGGGATGGGATGGGATGGGATGGGATGGGATGGGATGGGATGGGATGGGATGGGATGGGATGG
>VXBB01009402.1:70087-89637 GCA_013399915.1 Illadopsis cleaveri
TACACAGCCCCATCCCCAGTACAGCCCACTATTCCCGGTTCTGGCCAGCACCTCGTACCCCATGGCGCCATCCCCAGTACAGCCCGGTGCCCCCAGTTCTGACCAGCACCTCACACACAGCCCCATCCCCAATAGAGGCAAGTGCTCCCAGTTCTGACCAGCATCTCATGCCCCCACACAGCCACATGCCCAGTTATGACTAGCACCTCACACACAGCCATGTTCCCAGTATAGCCCAGTGCCCCCAGTTCAGACCAGCACTTCACACACAGCCCCGTTCCCAGTATAGCTCAATGCCCCCAGTTCTGACCAGCACCTGACACTTTCTTTCTCTCAATCCCAGTGTCCCACGGACACCACTCCTGTTCCACACACTCCCAGTTTATTCCAGTGCTTCACATGCCTGCAAACAGCACCTTCGAGCTCAGCCAGTGCCCCCAGCGTGGCCCAGCACCCCCAGTTCAGCCCCGTACCCACACAGTGCATGGTGGCCCCAACCCTGGATCCCTCCACAGGGGCCACCGGATCCTGGGCTGCCCAATGCTGTTAGTTGGCCACTTTGGGTCATTTGTGGGCTTTCAGCCAGTTCAGTCATTAACTCCAGAACTTTCCTGAGAGCTGGTAGCAAAGAGCAGCGAGGGCTCATCATCTCCCCCACACCCAGACCCCCCTCCAGGTTATCATCCTCATGGAAAGAGTGGACAGGCACTGGAACTGCCCAGGGCAGCGGTGGAATCACAGTCCCTGGAAGTATTCAAAGAACATGTGGATGTGGCACTTTGGGATATGGTTTAGTGGTGGGCTTGACAGTGCTGGTTTAATGGTTGGACGGGATGATTGCAGAGGGCTTTTCCAGCCTTAATGATTCTGTGATACTTGCAGGGGGGCAGCTGTGGAAGTCAGGCCTGTTGGCTCTCTGTGCTCATGGAAAGGCTGGCTTGGGCTTGTTGCTCATGTTCACTTCACAGCTCTGATACACCCTGCCTCATGGTTACTGTGCTTTTACTCCTGCCTCTGCATTAGGAAGAGTGACTTTACCCCCCTGGCAGCAGTCTCGGTACCTTCGTATATTTTTGTGTTTAGCTGAGATCAGAAGTTATCAGCAATTATATTTGAGGAAGCCCATGGGGTTTATGCAAGTTGTTCTGTATTTCACTGCATTACTTAGATGCTTGGACACTCTGAGATATGCCCACTCTGGGTTTTGCTCTGCAGTCCCCCAAGAGACATGGGACAAAGGTGAGTAGCTGAAGAGGGAGATGAGCAGCCCCAGCATGGTGTAATCTGCAGGGCCATTCTGCACAAGGCCAGTGATAGCAATTGAGCCAGAGAAGGCAATGCTGAGTGGAGGGAGTTGTCCTGGGGTGATTAAAGACCAGTCGTGTTATCACAGCAGAGCACTCCTTGTACACTAGCACTGGGCTGTCATGTTAAAATTTCAGTGTGTCTGCTTCAAAATACAATTTTACTTTCTTAAATAAAAAATTATACACCTATCTGTCATTCCCAGCTCTTGGACATTTAGTTGTAGTAAGCTGTGTCATTTAAAGCAATGATTGCAAATTCTTCAAGCCTCGGTAGGAAATTAAAGAGTAAAGCCAGGATTTAGACTCCACTTTTCAGACTTTCAAAATTTAATATGCCTCAAATATTTCAGTTAGAGCAGATGTATGTGCTCCCTTATCCACAGCATTCCTGTTGAGGGGAAGGCAGTTCCTGTGGATAATACAGGCCCGTGGGGAAAGTTATCCCTGATCCCACAGTGATGCCATTCAATTGGATTTACAATCGGGGTTGTTGGAAATTAGAATCCCACTTTTACAATTAGCTAACAGGTCTGTGGTTTGCTTCTGCTATTTAAAGCGAGAAACTCTGGTAGCCAGTTTTTAGAACAGATTTTGGATTAAAAATTACCTACATTCATTATAAAAAAAAAATCCATTTGGTGATTTCCTGACAAAGATTCATGACCTGCCCAAGGGTGGACATTCTGCAGTGGAGCTGTAGATCATCATGGGAAGCAGCAGCAAGAGAGGAAGGCAGGTTTGGTGGGGTTTCCCAGAGGACGTGTCTTCACTACTGGCCCTGTGACATAGGAACAGCAGCGATCATATTGCCCAGCTCTTTGCATTCCTGAGGCCAGGCCCCCCTTGTCTCACTACCTCATGGGTTCCTGGAGCACTGGAATGAGGAATTTGGCTGAGAGGTTCATGTAAAGCCAGAGACAGTCATTTTCCATGTCATGCTGTGTTGAGGATCAGACTTCTCCCACCAGGTTTGTTCCTGAGGAGTTCCCACAACAATCCCCAGCACAGCCCTGATCCTGAGTGAGTAGTGAACTCCTTTGAGCAAACCACTGTCACCTTTTGGCTGCTCTGGCTTTTGTGATAGTGCAGGAGTAACTCCCGGGAAAGGAATTCAAATTCCATAATGATTTCAATGATGATGAATCCTCCTGTGCAGACACCTCTCTGTGTGCACACAAATCTTAATCATGCAGTCACAGAGGAGCAATGCCCAGGTTACACAGAATAGGAAGGAGTCCTGATGGTCTGTGCCTTATCCCTGTGTTTATCTGGGTCACAGCTTGGTTGAGTAACCCCTGATTAAAAGCATTCTCACTGAGGAGAGCTTGGAGCACTGCCATGCAACACATTGCCTAAGAGGCAGCACTTTGGGGAGGAGACAAAAATATTATGTAAATGGATACTTCACAACAGCATCTATATTTTCAAAGTAAATTTTCTATGGGAAAGCTGCAAGTTTTGGAAATGTGTGTAGCAAGAGGTGATGAATACAGCCTCTCTTGGTACTGCCATCCATTGAAGTTGCATAAACTGAATACCACGTTGTCCATGCCCTGGCACTGCCTATGCTGTCAGTGGCACTTTGAACTGGAGACTGCACTGCTCTGCCTCTGTGTAGCCAGACTGAGCTCTGGGTTTACAGGGGATCTGTATGGCACTATCAAAGGCAAGGTATACAAAGAGCCCTCTGAAAATATTCCCCATGGTAAAGCAAATTTCCTCCTTGGATCTCAGAAGAGTCTGCTTTTATATCCTCACTTAAAGTGAGTGAATTACCCAGCCCAAGGTCAGGAGGACTGAGGAGGAGCTGTGGCACTGAATACAATCTGAAATTTAATGCCAGAGGAGTTGTTGGCCTCCAGAGAGGGGATGATAATTCAAGATCCCCAAACCCAGACAGGCTTGCAGACTCAGAGGCCCCAAGTGCTTTGTGCCTGGCTTTTGAGAAAGCCCAAGGTTTATTCACATCTGTGATAGATGGCATGCAGAGAAGCTTAAATAAGAGCCCAGTGCAGAGTACAAGGGGTGAGTCAGAGCCCTTCTGCAAGTGCCACTTGCCCCAGCAAAGTGGAGACACCAGAGGATACAGAAGTTGCTCTCTGACCCCATCCCTGGTTCCGACCCTGCCACCGGTTCATTCCCACCTGAGCCCAGGATGCAGTGGCAGAGGCACAGCCCCAGGAAACTCATGTCTCTTTGCAGTGTATGGATCAACTCCTCCAGGCTATGGAGTCTACCCAGAGAGGAGAGACCTATCCCCATGTGACAGCACAGAAGAGATCCCTGCCATACACACACATACATGTGGGTGCCACCTCAAACCCAACACCTTTCCAGCAGCACAGCACAGCTCCCTGTGGCTCCTGGGGGGCTCCAAGGCCAGTGCACACTCCTGTGTGACACCTGTGCTTTGGTACAGGTATCCACAGGCTGGACATGCCCCAGTCCATGCACGACCCAAGGATCATTAGATTCCAAGAAGGGCTTTCCCTTTAGCAGGATGACCACAGCTGGGGAACATCCTCTGTGGCAGTGCATATGCTGCTGTCAAATGCAGCCTCATCTCTGGCTGAGGCACACCAACCTTCTCCACACAAGTGTGCAGGGCTGCTTGGGCAGAGGACATTATCTGACCTCTCTGACTGTACCAGCCAATGCTCTGTGCACAGCTGCCAGCTCTCAGTGCTGATGGATGAGGCTGCTGTAGTTTATCATCATGGCAAAGAGATTTACCTCTGCTTTATGTGCTGGCAGGATATTTACTCCCAGAGGCTCTGGGAGCAACCATCTCCAGTAGGGTATTTCTTTGACACTTTGCCCACTTATCTGTGATTACAGACCTGTGCTGGTCTTCATTTTGCTTGTTTGGTCCTTCACCCATATAGGGCCCGTGCCTTGGTGGTATCAGCCATTTGTTGTGGGACCAGGAACTCCTGTGCATGTCCAGCACATAGCACAACACAGCCAGCACTAACTGGAGTGCTGAGGGCTATTTTACAGTGCTGGGGACAATTAACAGTAAGATCACACAGTTAGAAATCAAAGGTGTGCAGTCTGAGGATTACAAGAAAGAAATCTGACTGGGCTTTCTCACACACACACACACTTTTTTCTGGCACCACACTCAATTTCACAAACTCTCTATTCCTGTACCCAAAGTCATCCTTACTACCAGTACTGCTACAGGCAGCAACTGTAAAGTGAGTCCCTAATTCTTTGCAAGAGGCTGGCAAAGTGAAGTTCTGAAGCAAATGGCAAAATCTGCACTTACTCTTAAAAAATCAGGATTTCGCTTCACTTCTGAACTACGCTACAGATCTCCCAGCCTGTCCCTACCACTACCTACAAACCATTTTATGTGAAATATTGCACATGATGAAGCCACATATACTGAAAGTGGCTGGGTCAGAAAGGCTGAGAGTCTTGTGTTCACATCTGTGAACCAAGGGAAGAAATCAGACTCTCCAGGCTCCTTACTATGCTGAAGTCCACTTGCCCCTCAGCTTAAAGATGTGTCCTACTGCTCCATCAATGGAATTTTGCAGCATTATCTCTCTGTTCGTGTATCAATACGTGTCCAGACAATTTCTTTGGACCACGCAGCTGTTAGGTTAAGAAGCAAGAAGCTGATAAGGCTGGCAGGCCAGGAGGGCAGTGTGCTGACCCTTGCCAAAGTAGCCATTGCTTCTCCGGAGATAAGCGTCCCCCACTCCATGAGCGGGCCTCTGGAGTGACCAATGAGTGTGGACAGGCCCCAAGGCCCGCTCCCCCCTTCCCTTTATAACCAGGGCTGCCAGGATGGTGAGTCCAAACCTGCTCCGAGCGGTCACTGCAAGGACACAGAGCCAGCACCTCCTGCACAATGACGCTGACCCAAGCCGAGAAAGCCGCCGTGGTCACCGTCTGGGCCAAGGTGGCCACCCAAGCTGATGCCATTGGGGCAGAATCACTGGAGAGGTAAGGCCCCAGCTGGCCTCCAAAGAGGGCTTTGCTATTAGGATGCATCTCACGTAGAACTTGGGTGAGTTGGGAGCAGGCTGGGACCAGGGAAACTTGATGAAGAGTTGTGCTGTTTGATATGTAATCTTCAGGAGTTATATCTGCGCTGCTAAATGCTTCAAAATCTAGCAGTAAACTGTGATTTTTTTAAAAACTATTTAATAGGGTTTTTTTCTCCTTATAGCCATACAGAAGAATTCATAGCCAGAAGCACTGGTGAGGAATTCAAAGTCATTCATACTCAGTGTCCTAAACACCATTATCCCTGTTAGGGGATAAACTTAAAGTGGTTTATTGTACAAGTGATGCACTTTCTCTTACAATTTTTATGCATTAAGAGAATAGCTGTCCACTAAATTCACTGGATGTTAAGGTTTCATTGTTCCAGTTGGTAAGTAACAAACTGTTAGGAAACAAGACAGCTGGACTTCCTGCATGAAGCATGGCACAGTAATTCAAAGTCCATACCAATTAAGCAAGCTGGCATTAAAGGGTATGGAAATTATCAGAAACGGTTACGTTATTCAAAGTGATTTAAATGCTATTTACAGCTCAGTATTAAGTATTGTGATCCTTCTTTGAGAATTCTGCGTGCCATTCATATCAACTCTGGTTTGTTCATTTTAGTTTGAAGGTCCTGGAAACTTGGTTATAATATAATACAGGAAATTTGGTGACAAGTTTGGGCTTTTATTTATTAAAAACAAAATCAAACAAAACCAAACTCAAAACTATATTAAGTTTTAAATAATTTTTAACATTTAATTCTTCTCTACTACGTACAGATAAACCTGCTGTCTAATCTGCATGTGCTGCAGAAGGTTTACACTCCACTTGTTCTGAGGTTTTACCACCTCATTCCATTTCTACTGCTGACCCTCTTCCTCATGTTCTCCTCCAGGCTTTTCTTCAGCTACCCCCCGACAAAAACCTACTTCCCTCACTTTGATCTGAGCCAAGGCTCAGCTCAGCTCCGTGGCCACGGCTCCAAGGTCATGAATGCCATTGGGGAAGCTGTGAAGAACATTGATAACATCCGAGGGGCTTTGGCCAAGCTCAGCGAGCTGCATGCTTACATCCTCAGGGTGGACCCCGTGAACTTCAAGGTGAGTGAGCACAGAGACTTTCAGGGGTGGAAACTGCCATCACAAAATTAGAGACCACAGGTTAATGGCAGCTTGATCTCTGACTGTGCTGCATAGTTTCTCGTATGATTTTTACACTGAGACTGGGCCTTTTAATGGAAGTTCTGGTCCAGTGCAAGCAAAGAACTACTCAGGGGGCTCCTGTGGTGGTTTATGTTAGACTCAAATCTCTGCTGTTTTTGCTGTAATTCATGAATCTGCCTCACACATCAAGCTACATCACCTGCCGTGAATAAAGTTTTAATAAATTATAAGCAGTACCACTTTGTTGCACTTGAGGGAGGAAGGGGCACACAGAAGAGGGAGAGGGATGAAGCAGTGCCTTTTGCCCTACACAAAAGACAACCCGTGCTTCTGCACTCCCATCTCAGGCAGCAGCACTGCCTGCTTGGGACACACAGTAGTCATCCCTGAGCACACTGGGCCCAAGGTCCATTGCAGACCCCTACACTGGTATCTGGCACTCACTGTGATGGATTTTATGATGCTTTTCCTTACAGCTGCTTTCCCACTGTATCCTGTGCTCTGTGGCTGCCCACTATCCCAGCGACTTCACCCCAGAAGTTCATGCTGCGTGGGACAAATTCCTGTCCAGTGTTTCCTCTGTTCTGACGGAGAAGTACAGATAAATTACCTCAACAGAGGGCAAGGGAGGCCCATCCACAGCCCAGCTCTGCTGCCAGGCCCTGGGGTATCACCCCTTCCTGGGCAGCGCTTTAAGTCTCCACTTCAGGGGCTCAGTCATCTGCAAAACCCAATAAATAATTCAAATGTGAGCTATGGTCTCTGTGCTTTCATCTCAGTGTGTTCTGCCCACACCTGACTGATCAGGCAGGGGTGTTCTGAAATGTCAACACAATATGGAGGGGGAAATACTAAGCTTTATAAACTCATGTACTAATTCATATACTAATGAACTCACACTAATTCATGTGCCAATTCAGTGAGGATAACATAACATTCAGTGGGAGCAACACAGCATTGAGCAGAAACCCAGAACAGGCTGGAGGCCTGTAACTGCAGCTGCTCACCAAGGTATATCCACCACAGTCTGTTTCCAGGCTGACCAGGAATGAGTCTTTTACCCTGCTAGGACACTGAATGGACCCAGGCTTTTTGCTTGACCTATCCAAAAGCCATCCCAGACTGTTGGGAACCAAACCTGCATTGCAATGCAGGGCATTGTCCTCTCATGCCTCTCTCTATGGGGTATGAGCGTGGTGTCTGATGTGTTTCTTCTGTGGGTTAACTCCACTGTGCAGCCACTGTACCCCAGCTGCCCACTCACCTCCACCCCACAATGGGATGAAGTGAAGGGCAAAGGAAGATAAAAACAAGAAGAATTGGGGGTCAAGATCAAACAAACAAACAGAAGTAATTGTTTAGTAAGTGAAGACTAAGTGGAAGCACAGGGAAGAAAACAAAACAGGGGATGCAAAGGCAATCACTCACCACATCCCATGGGCAGGCTGATGTTCAGCCAGTTCATGAACAAAAACCATGGATAATCCCCCCAAAACTCCCTCAAACCCCTTCTCTTCCCTTTGATTGCTGAGCATGGTGTCATATGGTGTGAAATACATCTTTGATTAGTTGGGCCTATCTGCCTGGCTGTGTCCTCTCCCAGCATCTCAAAATCTATTCCCTGGGTGGGAGCAGAATGAGAAGCAGAGACAGTCTTGATGCAGTGCAAATGCTGCTCAACAAAATCTGGAACATTAGCCTGTTACCAGAGCCAGCTTGGCCAAAAACCTGAAGCACAGCACCATGTCAGCTCCTGTCTCAGAGACTTCTGGCATGAAACAGTGGGTGCAAAGCCTTCAGCCTGCTCTGATTGCCAGCCTGAGCCAGCACTGCAGTCCTCGTCTCATCCATGGAACTTAGGAACTGTGTTTGGACAAGGGGGAGAAAGGGGATGTGGAAGTCCTCAGGCCACCAAATAGCTCTAAACATGTCACCTACAGCAGCTTTTAAAGCATTCTGCATCCATGGATGACAGGTAACCTGGAGGTTTAAATCCATGACTTACGTGCCAGGTCAGCATCTGGTGTGTCCCTTACTCTGTGTTTGCACCAAACCCTTCCTGCAGAGGCTGAGAGAAGGGTGTGAGAGTCAGAGGAAGTTGTGCCAGGAGAGGTTTAGGTTGGATATTAGGAAAAATTTCTTCACTGAAAGCATTGTCAGGCACTGGCACAGGCTGTCCAGGGCAATGGTGGAGTCCCTGTCCCTGGAGGGATTTAACAGATATGTAGATGTGGCTCCTGGGGACCTGGTTTAGTGTTGGCCTTGGCAGTACTGAGGGAATGGTTGGGCTCAATGATCCTAGACACCTTTCCCAACATTAATAATTCTATTATTCTAAAATTCTGTTATTGTATGACCAGCCACCATGTGCCCTGCAGGATTTCCCAGCATTTATGAGGAGAGGCAGGAGCACACACTGGTGTGGGAAGAAGGGAAGGAGTCCAGGACTGACAAGCATCACAGGATGGACTTTGGGAAGACCATGAACCCAAAGAGGATGTTGTTCCCTGCCTGGGTTCCTCTGGGAGGGAACAACTCCTACTCAGAGGCCATGGGGCTCTTGGGGCAGAGAGAAGCTGGATGTGCCAAAGTCTGGAGGGGACATGGGACACTTGTGGGACCTATCTCAACACCCTCAGAGCCAAGGAGGACCCTGGCCCATCTGTGGGGAATGATGGATCACAACAGGAGGTTTGAGGACATGCCAGCCAGGGTGGACAAGGCTGTGGCACCTGTGGGACATACCCAGGGCTGCTGCTGTCCATGGGGCAGCCTAGTAGGGTGCTGCCCCCTGCCCCATTCTGGTGAAGGGCTGGTGCAGTGGGCCAGGACAGGCAGCCGGGCCCCCCAGGGGCCTCCTTAGGGCAGGGCTCCCCCCGAGGCATCCAGGGCCCCCCAGGGCAGTGCCGCAGCTGCTCCCAGGGCCCGGCCATCCCCTGGCCCCTCAGTGTGATAAGATAAGGCTGGGTGGAGGTGCCAGCAGCTATAAGAGGCGTCCCTGCAGCTGCTCTGTCACCAACCCCTGCCCACTCTTCCAGCCGCCACCATGCTGACCGCCGAGGACAAGAAGCTGGTCCAGCAGGTCTGGGCAAAGCTGGGTGGCGCCGAGGAGGAAGTCGGAGCTGAGGCCCTGTGGAGGTAGAGGCCTGGGGACCGCATGGGAGAAGGGGACAAGGGGGTGGGAGCCCCAAGGAGGGGCCAGCATGGTGGGTCTGGCTGGGGTCAGCACCACTGACTGTCTCACTCCCTCAGGATGTTCAACACCTACCCTCCGACCAAGACCTACTTCCCCCACTTCGACCTGTCACAAGGCTCTGACCAGATCCGTAACCATGGCAGCAAAGTGGTGGCTGCCCTGAGCACTGCCATCAAGAACATAGACAACCTCAGCCAGGCTCTGTCTGAGCTCAGCAACCTGCATGCCTACAACCTGCGTGTGGACCCCGTCAACTTCAAGGTAGGCGGGGCATGGGGAATGGGGACAGAGTTTGGGGACAGGGATCAGAATGGGAGGACAGGGAACAGGGGAATGGAGACTGAGGGACAGGGAATGGGGGACAGAAATCAGGATGGGAGCTAGGGGATGGGGGAGGGAGATCAAGGTGGGAGCACGGGATGGGGGGCAGGGAGTGTGGGACAGGGGACGTGGGACAGGAACCGAGATGGGGACATGGAGGCTGTAGTGGCAGTGCTAAGCCCCGTTTTTCCTTGCAGTTCCTGGCGCAGTGCTTGCAGGTGGTGCTGGCTACCCGCCTGGGCAAGGACTACAGCCCCGAGGCGCACTCTGCCCTCGACAAGTTCCTGTCTGGTGTGGCCAGCGTGCTGGCCGAGAAGTACAGATGAGCTGTCATCCGTGCCTGTGTGCCATCAATAAAAAAGACTTTCGCTGCAGCAACGCGTCTGTTTGTGCTGGGGTCGGGGGTGGGGTGGGCTGAGGTGTGGCGGTGTTCCCGCTGGAGGGAGGGGGTTCAGGTGTGACAGACGTGGCTTGGGAAGGGCAGAGCCAGCCCTGCCCTTCCTGCATGTCCCCCAGGGCCCTGCTTGCTTCCAACCCTCCCCAGCACGGGATGAGGCTGATAGCAGGACCCAGGGAATGAAGCTGTGCCTGCATCCCTCCAGGGAGCAGGGCGAAGGCTGTGCCAAGACAAATGTGACCCTTGCATTCCCTTGAAGGATTCCTGGGGGGTGATGGGGCTGTAGGATAAACCTCTCCTATCTCCATCTATCAAGATGGCTTTTTAGGACTTTATTAGGAGTGCTGTGGAGCTAAGTGCTTGCCTGAACTCCAGAAGCAATCTGAGAATTCATGGAGTGAAAAAAGTCCACAGCAGACCATTAAGCACAAAGACTGTTCTGGGATTCAAGCTCCTGAGCCACAAATCCCAGTCAACTCCCAGGGAAGAACCTCCACACCTGCCCCAGCTGTCTGCTCTTCCCCTGGGACCTAGGCAGGGTAGGAATGGGATGGGCAAATCTGCAGTCCAGTATAGGGACACTGGTTTCAGGACTTTGGAGCCTGAATTCTAAAAAAATCAGTGATCACAGGTGGCGAGCTATGAGATACCAAACTAGCCCTGGGTTTGCTCTGTGCTGTGACACCAGAGGGAGGACATGAGATCCTGCAGGAGAGAGGTGTCTGAGTGTCCAGGTGTGGGCAGGAGGCAGGTGGGGGCATGCAGCGACCCTGCCTGCTCACAAACACGCCTGGCAGTCCCTGACCACGGCAGCCTCTGCTCTTGCAGGTGAACCCACAGTGCCTGTGCTCCTTCCTCAAACACATCCCAGTCCACATCCCAGTGTGCCCATGTGCATTCACACCCGTTTGTTTTTGTGCCACCAGTCTGAAGGGCTTTGCTGCCTTGGCAGCACCCCTCATGCACACACATGCAGCAGACACTGCCCTGCTACTGCGTCCCAGAAAATCTGTCCCCCTGGCCCTCCCTCCCCACTCTGAAGTGGTGCCAGACTGAGCTAATCTCCCCCAAACACAAGTGATAAGAACATCAGCCACGGAGGAAACAGGGGTCTGAACTGTCACTGCTGGTCTGCGCCACCTGCCGAACCTACTGTGAGCTCTGCAAGCCCCCTTACCCTCCTTGTCTTCCTCACCACCCTCATCTTCCTCGCCCTTGATACATTCCTCACCTTCATCTCAACGTTCGGAGCACACAGGGCTCACCACAGACCACAGTGGTCACTCGTATTTTCCAGAAGTGCTTGCAGCAGTGGCCAGTACTGATCCTGTGGCTGTGCCCAGTGTCCTCCCTGCACAGAAGTCAGGGTCCCCCAGTGCCCCACAGCACCAGGGCCAGCACAGTGCAGGAGAGGGGCCTGGGGCAGGGGAGCTCCGGGATCTGTCAGCAAACAGACGTGACTGTGGTTCAGGGAGCAGGGGCTGAAGAGGACACACACTGTGGGGTGGTGTGGGGTACTCTGGTGTGGGGTGTCCTGAGGAGCAAGTGCAGTGGGGCAGCTGTGGGACTGTGTTGGATGGCAGAGGGCTGTATAGGGACAGCACATGCGTGTGCAAGGATGTGTAGGTGTCAGCTGGCAGTGCGTGCAGGGGCAGTGTGTGTCCTGGGGCAGCTTGGGGTGTGTGTGCAGACTGTTGGGTGGGCAGTCTGTACATGCAGGTGCACACAGGGCTGTATGGGGCTGTGGGGCACAGACTCCTTCCCACTGCTGTCCCAAAACTTGGCCAGAACCCATCCAGGCTGTGCCAGCAGCACCCAGCCAGTGTCCACCTCATGCCAGGGAACACACACGGGATCCTCTGCCAGTGCCAGTGCAGATCCTAACGACAACCCATGCCAGCCCCAGCACTACACCAAAACCTAAACCTCATCCTAACCCCAAGCCTAACCTTAAGCCGAACCCTCCTGTCATGTCAGCATGCGTCCGCGGGTCAGAGCCCACCCACCCGCTATGGAACAAGCCCTGACCGTAACCCCGAGCCCACCCCGCCGAGGTGCCGGTGCCCGGGCGGAGCGGGCGGGGGAGGACGGGCGGCGGCCACTCCTGGCCGGGTTCCAGCACCCCCGGGCCGGGACGGGGGCGGGCGGAGCCCCAGCAGCGCATATAAGGGCGGCGGCGGCCGGCGGGGACACCCGTGCTGGGGCTGCCGACTCGGAGGTGACATCATGGTGCTGTCTCCCGCCGACAAGAGCAACGTCAAGGCCGCTTTCGGCAAAATCGGCGGCCAGGCCGACGAGTATGGCGCCGAGGCCCTGGAGAGGTACTGTGGCTGTCCCCGGTGTGACCCTCTCTCTTCTCCAGCCCCGACTCCCTCACACCTGCCTCCTCTTCTCCCCATCCGCAGCTGTCCGTCCTTTGCCGCCCTGTTTCTGACTCACCTGTCTCTGAACCCCTCTGTTCTTCAGGATGTTCGTCACCTACCCCCAGACCAAGACCTACTTCCCCCACTTCGACCTGTCAAAGGGCTCTGCTCAGGTCAAGGCTCACGGCAAGAAGGTAGCGGCCGCACTGGTCGAAGCTGCCAACCACGTCGATGACATTGCTGGTGCCCTCTCCAAGCTCAGCGACCTCCACGCCCAAAAACTCCGCGTGGACCCTGTCAACTTCAAAGTGAGTGTCTGGGAAGGAGTGACCAGCCCAGCTTCCCTCCTGCACCCCTTGGCTTCCCCCTTGGCTCACCACATCGTTTTGCCTTTCAGCTGCTGGGCCAGTGCTTCCTGGTGGTGGTGGCCTGCCACAACCCCGCTCTGCTGACCCCAGAGGTCCACGCTTCCCTGGACAAGTTCCTGTGCGCCGTGGGCACTGTGCTGACTGCCAAGTACCGTTAAGTCGTGTACCGTGGCCAGAGCTGGAGCCAACACACCACCAGCCCTCCGACAGCGAGCAGTCAAATGTTCTGAAATAAAATCTCTTGCATTTGTGCTCCAGCTCTAGTGTCCTGCTCTGTGTGCTGCCTGTGGGAAGGGAGCGGGAGGGATGTGCTCTGGGGGTCTGAACTGGCGGTCTCCCCACCAGGTGGGTACATGGAGGAAATGGGCTCTGGTTTTGCTGTTGCTGAGAGGAGGCAGCATCTGGGGGATGGTGTCCAGCAGGCAGAAACTGGTTTGCTGCCCTGGGGCTCTGGGAGCAAACAGAGCATTTCTAGGCGCCAGTGGAGGGGAGAGACTCATGGAAGACCTGGAGCTCCCTGCAGCCCCAGGCTCTCCCACCAGAATTCCATGCTGGGATCCCCTCTTGCACCGCGGGCCCCATGCACCCTTGTTCAGGACAGTGTCAGAGAGCATCTCTTCCTGGAAAGGTTTGCAGGCAACACAGGACTGCAGGGGATCCTGGCACCTGTGACCATCTGCCTGGTAGCAGAGTGAGAACAGCCTGAGAATCTCCCTGCGCCAGGACATCTTTCTTTGCACACTCAGCACACAGGGCTGTGCAGTGGTGTAAGACTTCTTCTGTCTGCACCTAATGGCTCATTGCTGGGGTGTCACTGTGGAGGGGCCCCGGGGAGCTGCAAGGGGAGCAGATGGGGCTCAGCTCCATATCCAGCAGTGTGGGGCGGTGTCAGGGCACAAGAAGGAGCCCAGGAGTTGTGCTGGTGCCTGCACCCCCGCAGCCCTTATCGCAGCCTGCAGCAGGGTGGCTGTGGTAGGGGGCTGATAAAGGAAGTGTGGGCTCTCCTCCAGCTCTGGGTGTGGTGGGAGACTGGGCAACAGATAGTCCCAGGAGGCTACAACCTGCCAGGTGCTGAGTAAGGGCTGGGAGGTCCTTAGTGAGGGGGGGAAAGGTTCAAGGAAACCCCAGAGTGGCTCACAAAGCCAGCCAAAGTTGCCACAGGCTCCTTTGATCCTTGCACTGGCAAGGATGGACTCTTCCCTAGTCCCACAGCCTCCAGGCACTGTCAGTGAATGCACAGAGAGACAGGAGAAACTCCAATAACTCCAAAGAGAGAAGGAGGGCCTTCAGGGTCTCTTCTGCAAAGCACCACAGGCATCATGATCCCATGTGCTCACTGTTCCTGGGCACAGTGAGGAAGGGAGGAGAAATCCAGTCAGGGCATCACTGACCAGTCTGATCTACCTCTGTATGGAGCAGGTGTTGGAGCAGGTTCCACTTCTACAGCCAGGAACATCACCCAGGCAGAGCTGTAGGCACAACTTCCTGGGGATCTTGTGGAGAAACAGGATATGGTGGGGACTCAGGGCACACAGGTGTGCAAGGGGGTGTGAACTGGTGTGGAAAGTATTGGGAAGAGCCAGCATCAAATCCAGCACGGACTTGGACTCCTCCAAATGCAGCCACTAAGGACCCTCGTGGTCCCAAGCATGGTGGGCACGTGAGACAAGGTGTAAGTGCAATGTGGGGACAACGTGTATGTGAGGGGTGAAAGTTGTTCCCAACTAGCTGTAGCTTCTGAGTGCTCTCCAGCCGTGCTGTGACCTCAGGCAGGACATGCCGGGTGGCAGTGGGCAGTGTCCTGCCTCTGCAGCACTTCGGCAGCGTTCTGCCTGCCCAGAGCTCGTGTTGTCCCAGCCGTTTGTCCCTGCTGCCACAAGATGGGGACCTCAAGCCGCGGTGCTTTGTCGGGGCCAGGCAGAGGGTGCGAGGGCTGGGAGGAGCAGGGCGGCTGCGCCAGGGCTTCCAGCCAGCCCCAGATCCCGAGGGCTTTGGGGACACTGCTGCCAGCTCGGAGAGGGGTGCAGACCCCGAGCTGAGAGTTCCAGCCCCGAGCCCCCCGTGCCTCCTGGCTCACAGCACAGGGGCTCCCTTCACTGGGCATCACTTGGTGGCCACGGCTTCGTGTGCTCCAGGACACAGCCTGCCCCACGGGGCAGACACGCTGGCCACAGCTCGGCACTCCCTGAACTGACATCCCTGTCCACCTGCCTTGGGACACACCAGCACCACAGCAGCCATGCTCTGGAGCAAAGCAGGTCAAATATTTGCCCTGGTGCTGGCCCAGGCTGGTTTTGCAGCTGGCTTTGCTGCAGCTCCTGTACTGAGAGAGTTGAAGGCAACATTCCCACAGCAGCAGCTGCCTGAAACAGCCCCAGGTGAAGCTGAGGAGGTGGGTTTGGACACAAAGCCCCCTGATCCAGGCCACGGCAGCGCTCAGGAAGCCAAATCACACCAGGCAGCTTCAGCAGAAGAAAGAAGATTAGTATCTCCAGGTCATGCCTGTTTTGATGTCTCCACTCTCAGCGGGACTTTCTCAGCTCTCATTTATTCTTGATGGACAAAGCACCTGGGGTTGAAAGATTCCCCCAGCACAGCAGAGTGTTCTGTTCTGTGGTGTCACCAAGGCAAGTGGCATCTCAGAGCTCATTTTTACTGAAGGAGAATTTAAATGACATCAGGAAATGAGCTTGATGGTAATGACTTACCCAATCACAGGATTTTCACCAGTCTCTTGAGGAGCTGCAAACAGCATTGTCCAGATAGGCTGGATTCTAACTAGATGATCATGTCCCCAGAGAGTGTGTCCTGGAAAGGGACACTGAAACATGTACCTCTGGAGGAGGTCAAGCACGCTAAGGGAGTTTAACAGGAATTCTCCATTAATTTTCTATCTTCCCAGTATCAAGAGAGATCTAGCAAACAAGCAGTGGGAAGACAGAGAATTCTTCCTCACTGGAAGCTGATCTTAGGAGACCAGTTGACAGATCCTCTTGCTGGGATGAGGAAGGAAAACATTGTGTATTTTACAAACTGTTCTTGTTTATACATCCCATATTGGAATTCAATATGGCAATAGTGTAACCCATGAGTTGTGTAGCCAATAGGTCTTCTGCTTCTTTGGTGTGTGTTTGGACAGCTACTCTTTCCTAAATGTCAGATTTTCCCTGCTGAAATGATCTTCCAGATTTGTCTAGATCCTTTTGAATTTCAAGCCAGAGCTTGCAGCCCCTCCAGCTCAGGAACATCTGAGAACTTAATAAGGAAATTCTCCACTACAACACAAGTTATTGACGACAGAACAGTAAATAATAATGGTAAACAAAGAACTGGAATCTGTCACGGAAGGAAAACAGATTCATCTGAAAGGATTCATTCTTGGCAATGGCCGTGATTATTACTCATCTCTTTCTTTGATTAAAAGCTGCACTGTTTGCTTTTTTTTTACTTGAAGCCAACTGGTTTGTAGTTCCTTGGTTTCCTCCTTTTACCCTGCTAATGATAACAGACACGGTCTCCTTTCTGTGACCCCACTCCCCTCCCTATTTTCCCAGAAATATTGGATGTTTGGAGGTGACTTCCATCAGTCTTTGAGGTGAAGGGGATTTTTTTTTCAGGCAAACAGTCTGAAAATAAGGAATGATTGAAATATACTTTAATTCAAACTTTTTGGAATCCTCCCACCTCCTCCACTGGCTGTTTTGCCACAGTGGTAGAAGACAGAAAATGAGCATTGATTAGATTTTCACTACAAAGATGGAAATTGAATAGAAATGCAAAATCTTTCTTCCTGCTGGTTTCCCTGTCTTCCTACCACACAGCAACCACCTGGGAGATCTGATTTTGCTTGGAGCTGAGATGACAGGCAATGCTCTGCTGGTGACATCAGTGCTTCCTCTCTTCCCATGTTGTTTTTCTGTATTTTTCAGCAGCAGGAGATGCCATCTGGGGAGGGCACAGCTTTGGTTGTGTTCCTCCAGCTCCCACACAAGCAGTAATAGCAATTCCAGAGGCTACATTCCTGCCTGTTGCCTTCAGCATCTGCCTGCCGACCTGCTGCTGCTCATGAATTTGCTCTACCTTTTATAAACCTGCTGATCCTATTTGTTTCCACAACCTCCTGTGGCAGTGAGTTCCAGAAGTTCATTCTCCCACCTGCTCCAAATAAAGTCCTTTTTATCCATTTTAAATCAATCTACCAGACTGATCGATGGACTCTAACTCTCATCATGCACCAGGTCCACGTTCCCTTTATGATTTTGTAGGGTTGGCATGTTTTGCTCCCCTTCTCCAGAGAAAAATCCCAGCCTCCCCAGAACCCCCTTGTACTGCAGCTACCCCATCCCTTTGACCTCAGTTGCCCTGCTCAGGGCTCTAAGTCCACAATGTTCTTACATCCTAAGATGTCCTGTTGTGATAGGACAAGGGGTGAGGGTTTCCAGCTAAGAGGTTTGATTTAGGTTAGATATAAGGAGGAAGTTTTTCACAACGGAGGTGGTAAAACTTTGGCACTCAGAGAGGTTGGGATGCCCCAACCCTGGAAACTTTCAAGACCAGATTCGATGGGGCTCTGAGCAACCTGACCCAGTGGAAGCCATCCCTGCCCATGGCAGAGGGGATGAACTAGACAACCTTTAAAAGTCCCTTCCAACCCAAATTATTCCATGATTATAGGATTCTATGATCAGAGGCCAGACCTGCACAGATGTGGGTGCACCAAGCTGTTACACAACAGGCAGGAGTTATTTGTTATTGTTTGTTATTTTGCTCCAAACCATCACGAGAAATCAAACCCTTCCTGATGACATCACCATATTTTGTTAGCTTTTTTTTTTTCCCTGCACATCAAGGCTACAGTTTTGGCAAACCATCAGTGAGGACTCCAGTGTCTTTTTCCTGAGCTGTAATAGCCAGTTTAAGTTCAGCCTCCTCTGTTTTAGATCAGATTTTCCTATCCAGGTCACCCTCTTTATCTACATTGAAAAGATTGACCTTCTGTTTTTCTATTTGTGAGTAACACTGAGAGCTGCACATAGCAAAGTTCCACAGAGTACATCAAATATCCTTTCAGTAGTCTCCTGCAGTGATGCATCATCATCTGACTTTTCTGTCAAAAGCTAAAATGGTACAACTCTAACAGCAGAGTTTTGGTCCCTAATCCTGGACTACAGTTCTTCATTATACTCTTCCTTCCCCTGTCACAGTGACTTCAAGTCAAGCTGCTGGGTGGACACAATTTAATGAAAATCTAGCTGGAGACAGTTAAAACAGAGAGCTTTCCATTCAGTGCCACTTTTTTACTCCTTGCACTAGGATCAAACAGAGATAGGGGAACAGACTGTGCCAGCTCTGTGCTCTCCAGAGACTTTTGCACATGGCCAGGAGGATCCCAGCTATGGATTTATGAAAAGCAATACAGCAAAATGTACATTGCAGCTGCTCATCCAGAAAGCTTTTAGACATCCCTCAATAGCTGAGCAGCTCAGTGCCTTTATTAATAGTAGAAATGTATTTATCAAAATTCATGGGTCAGCACTGTTAAAGCTCCATAAATCCAATTTGCACAGGCCACCATTATTTATTTTTCCAGGTTATTACCTCAGAGGGATACTTCCAGTATATAAACCAGACTTCTCCACAGGCCTGTTTGAAACACTGTGGGAAATACACTCTGCAGAACAGAGTCTTCCTCTTTTGTCTGACTTCCTGGTGAAAGGCCATGTTCAACACTCATGGACCAAAGAGCAAGAAGCAGAAGTGGTCAGCCCAAACCATCACAGGGACACCGACACCACACTCACACTGTCACTGACTCAGGCACAAACCCTGGCCCCAGCACTGCCATGGTCCCTCAGCACAGACAGAAATCCCACGTGGTTTTCTGAATCCTGTGGGTTCTTGATGCCACTGCAGCTGCATCTTCTCTCCAGCTGCAGGTGTTTGTGATCCACCTGCAGCACTGCCTGTGCAAGTGGAGGAAGCTTCAGCTTCTCCAGCTCCAGCCCCAGCTCCAGCTCTGCAGCCAAAAGCAGACCCTCCCTGGCCCAAACTCACCCCTTCAGAGGCTGCAAGGCTGCTTGGCCAAAGGGAAAAGGAGCAGCCCAGACAGTCACTAAGCCAATGACAACATTTTCATGTCCCCATGTGGTTGGAGCAGCTGTCAGTCTGGTGGTGGCATTGCCTACAGCATCCATCCACAATTATAGTGAACACTGGAGTGCTTTTCTTGGGAGCAAGCAACTCCAAGGGACACAAGCTGTGAAAAAAAATAGCATTGTAACACATTCTGGATCTGACTCTGCATTTTCTTAGATAAGCTTAATTTATGCTCTGGTCTTTCCCACTGAATATCTTTTTTCTTTTTTCTTTTTTCTTTTTTCTTTTTTTTTTTTTTTTTTTTTTTTTTTTTTTTTTTTTTTTTTTTTTTTTT